>CP136885.1:17928174-18103174 GCA_033000465.1 Sciaenops ocellatus | reverse complement strand
ACATAACACGTAACTACAGCTCATCATTCCTGCCCTATGCACAACACTGTTGCCATAGCAACCAAACCTGGTGCTGATCTGAAAGAAAAGTTATTTTTGCAAGAAAAGAACAGCGTAAATTTTGCTGTGGTTGCCTTGGATGTTAGCGATAGATATAGTTGCTTTGTTTATTTTCTAGCCTGAAAGGACATCGTTCCTCTCAAATTTGCACTTTGTTTTAAGCAGTTTAATTGAATTTTATAGTTTTTGTTTTCCTTCCTTAATTTGGTTTGAAGAGGAGATGGAAACTTGGATGCAGACTAAACAATTCCTTCCCAGCAGCTGGACAATGCATTTAATCAAGCTAATTGGTACCACTATTTCATGTTTGAGTATCTGCCTGCTGGTTTAAAACATAAATAAATAAATAAATCACCAATCTGCACAACACATTATCATCCAGCTGTTAAATATTGAAGTACAATATGTATTCTGCCTGTGAAGCTAGGAAAAATATTCAGGACATAAACCCCTGAAAAAGTGCTAGATGTTAAAAGCATGGGAACTATTTGAATTTAAGCCCCATTTAGCATTTATGAGCAGTAAATTAACAAGTAATAATAAACAGTTTATAACACATTATCATATAGTTCAGTATTCAGTATTTGTCATAGGTATAAACAATTCATGAATGTTTAAAAATCTAATATGAAGCAACTGTAATTCTCACATATGCATAATTATTATCGTATTTATTTGTATTTAATTAAATTGAAGTTAAATAAATACTTCTTCACTCTCTATTACAACTAAGCAAATATCATTGATTGATGAAGGTCATGCGATGCAGCTGAAAGCCCTGTAGTAAGTGGACTTTGAGTTAAAAGTCCAGTGTGTTATATTTAGGGGACTCTATTTAGCTTAGCTTAGTATACAGACAAAAGGAAACAGGGAGAAAGAGCTGGCCTGGCTCTGTCCAAATAGAGCTAACTAATAAGCGCTCGTGTGTTACATTTCAGTTAGTGAGCTTTAGAGATATTAGTAGGGAGATTTTGTCAAATTATTCCTCTAAGAATTTCAGGTATAGTTGTTAACAGATTATTAAATATTATTGTCCTTATATCTGCTTAAATCTACATGATATTGTGCAAAAACAAAATAAAGTGCCTGCTTATAAATGCTGAATGGGGTGGTTAAAATAAAGTGCTACTTCTTTCAGGACACTATCATATTGCTGATTTATGGACAAACGAAGTAACAACTCCATCGCCTGGATCAAATTAAGTGTACAACTGGTGAGAAAGCTTCATAAACTGAAGTCTAAAGATGGATTATGTTGCACACATGTCCTAGATTATATTTCCTGCCAATTGAATTTAATTGCACAAGTTGAATTCCTCGACCAATTGGAGTCCAGCGCTCTGTCTCATACACACTCAAACACACAAAAACAAATTCAAATGAACCAGCTTCGTTACTGACCTCTCGCACACTCGCACGGTCCAAGCGGCGATGATCCACAGGGAGATGCTGAAGACCAGCAGCACCGTCCCGGGGCAGATAGTCATGAGGGTTTTCATTACAAACCGTGTGTTAAAATGCACCTGCACACACACAAGCACACACACTGATTATTACACTATAATATGCATTTTTTTAAAGGTTTAGCATTGAGTAGCTCTGAATCCTCATCCTGTACATTGTTTCCCACACAGACTTGAAATTTTACTAATTAGTCTTCTGAGTAGTTTTTGATAGTGGCAGCACTCAGAGAATCTCCACTGTAATTGGAGTCGAGATCGGGGCTCGCCCTTTGACTTGGGTCAAGCTTTACAGTGTCTTTGAGTAATTGGCCCATTTTAGTGTAGTTTTTATCCGTAGCTCATTTGTTATCAACTTCTGGCAGATGGATGATCTGAGAGCAGTAGTTGAGCCCTGGAAGTGTTAAGCAGCTGATAAATGAGTTGTCATGTTACAGCTGCACTTCAATGGCAGCTTCACCTCCCTTCCTCATCACTGTAGCCTGAGGGTCAGGATAGTGCCATCGCAGATACACTCACAACCTGCTAAATTACTCATCTAAAAATCTACTCCATCTCTCCTGCTGTCCTCCTCCTTTCCTCGTCATAGTTTGCATATTTCCACCGCAGACTACATCTCTACTTCCTGATTTTACAATAATGTTTATTGTTTAAAGTCATTACAAACCCGGCACCAATCATTTATTGTATGGCTTGTACATGTTCCTGCACACTCGTATTGCCATCTCATTCGAATCCTTTCTTTTCATGCCCCATTTGAGCCGTATGCAATATCGTCTTCCTATTTCACGCTCCCATCTCATATTGTATTATGAAAGATCCTCCACAGCTTACATCTAAGTCTCTATGCACAGCGATAACAAAAGCAGAGGAAGGGGGATTGAACTGGTAGATGAAAAGGAACAGGGTGACTAGAAGAACAGAGCGGAAGGAAGGACTTGAGATAGTCAGAGATATAGAGGCCAGGATTGAAAGGGACAGTGCGGACACAGATTTAATTCAGAAGAGAGAGCTCTTGACCTCAATACCTTTACAATTGCCTCGCCTCTTTCTGGTTAAAGCTTTGACCACCACATGCTTGAATGCATACTGCACATACTCACACCTGCAGGCACAAAAAACCCTTCTGACCTTATTTAGGGCACCTATACTCCTGGAGGAGGCGTCGGTGAAGAGTTTGCTGTGCAGGAGCATGACTCTGGCGATGAGGTAGAGGCGCAGGAACATGGGCACACTCAGCACCATGTCCAGGTCAGCCTCGGTCTGCGAAGGCACATACGAGAAGGCCAGCCGCGCCCGCCACTGAAACTTGAAGTCCCCGGGCACTGGATGCACCGCAGACACCAGCAGCTCCAAAGCGATCAGCAGAACCCTCTCCATCGTCATGGCGATGCGCCAGTCGTCCGCTCCGTTGTCGATGACAAACAGCTGCAGGGACAGGAAGGACATGAAAAGAGTTAAAAGAGGGAAGGAGTTACACTTAAAGCGTCACTGTGCAAACTTTTCATCATGATCCTCGGCTGGCACGGTCCACTCATCAGTACATTTGACTGATCTGATAATTAAAGGAACCAGCAGCAATTTAGAGTCTCTTTTCCTGTGATGTAAAATGCGACCCATCTAATCAGTAATCTATTCAATCTTCACACAGTGTTTTGGCTCATTTCATACTGTATAACCTACAACTTGTCCTAAAATTAAAAACAAAGATGCTTAGTCATCTCAAGTGGCTGCTCTTGAGCAAAGGAGGTTCACAATTAGCACAATCACAATATATACATGTATTTAAAAAAAGACCACTAAGTCGGCATGTCTCAAGAGCATGGTACTTTAATTGCAGTTTTCCCACAATGTGTGTTGTTGTTTTGTGTTTGTAATTGCGGTGGTTGCTCTTGATAGTGTCACCAAAGCTGTTGTTATAAGGAAGTGGTAAGAACAGGTTTCATTACAGGGGCCCTCCTCCAGACGCTGCTGACAGGATCTGGGTGGTGGTGGTGGTGGTGGTGGTGGTGGTGGTGGAGAGGGTGGGGCTGATGAGAGGAGAGGGTGGTGGAAAGAGATGGATGAAGTGCAGAGGAAATGAAGAGATAAAGATAGGAACAGGGAAGTATCGGGGAGAGGAGGACACGGCAAAAAAAAAAAAAAAAAAAAAAAAAAAAAAAACCCTCCATCTTTTTAAGTCAACTCCGTCTTTTGTGTTCATAAAGATCTTCAAACGAGGGAGTTGTCCAGTGAAGTAAAATTATTTCAGCCTGTTTCTAGCGCAAAGAAATGAAACCAAACAAAATGCATCACAAAAATAAAGATTGTCCAATTTTCTTGAGGTATGATTTACATTGGAAGTAGGCAAGAATGTTGCAATTGAGCAGTGCAACATTTTTTGGACTCAATTATAATCCAACATGTCTTGATACAAGATTCCTGGACAGAGTAGATTAAAGAGAGAGACATAAAACATAAAAGTGTAGCACAGGCTAAAATGAAAAGGCTGTGGCACGGTGAGAGAAATGAGGAATTCCCCTGCTGTAAATCAGAGTTTACTGTACTGCCCCGAGAAACAGCCAGTGCTAACAATTGCTCTTTACCACATGATTCATCTCAAGGGCTTTCAGCCCACACAAACATTTATTTAGGAAAACAAAAAAACATACAATAACAGGTCAAACATCAAAACAAGTGGGCATGACAGCCAGCCGCTCTGTGTCATAGCCAACTGGTCAGTGATGAAGAAAACTGAAGCTCTGCCATTTCCTCGACCACCTATGGATACAAACACTGTGCGTTTCATCGTTATCTATATCGAGCTCAGCAGGATGTACGTGTTTTGCTTGTACTACTGCTGTAACATGTATGCACACATATAACGAACATGTGTACACACAGATATGTATCCCACGCACACGCCTGAGTCATTGTGTAAGCTATCATTTGAACCGAGGGTCAAACGCTGGCTGTATTATTTAATGATTTCAGTAAGTGTGTATGTGTGCGTGTGTGTGAGTGTACTGTACTTGTGTGGATTTGTGTATGCCTGAGTGAGTTTGAGAGAGAGTGTGCGGACCCAGCCTCGTCATGGTGACTGTTGCCAAGGCGACAACATCAAAGAGCAGCCAAGCTTAATTAGGATCCCCAGCGAGAGAGAGAGAGAGAAAGAGAGAGAGGGAAGGAGGGAGAGATGAGACAAGAAGAAAGAAAAACGAGGTGCAAGAAAAAAGACAGAGAGGTGTGTGTGACAACGAGATGAGGTACAGAGAGGAAAGCACAGACAGACAGGCTGTCTAACACTCATGCTCTCTGCAGAGACTTGCAAAGCTTTATGTCTCTGTGTGTGTACTCACATTTTGGAGACATTTAGTTGCACAGTCACATTATGGGGACTCACCTCCCATTAGGGAACATAAATCTAGTTCCCATGAGGTAAACCACTGAAATTCAGGGTTAAGACCTATTTTGCAGCTATAGTTAGGTCTAAGATTGAAGTTAGGGATGTAGTAGTGATGGTTAAGTCTCCAGGGAGTGAATGTAAGTCAGTGCAATGCCCTCCCAAGTGCCAAAAATAAGTTCCTGTGTGTCAGGCACTAAACTCCATGTGCATGTCATTCTCTGTTTCTCTGTCTACCTCTTGCTTTTTCCTCCTTGCAAAATCCCCCACTCCCCTTCCTTCTCTCTCTGAATGACATCTCTCCAAATCAAAACAGAGGTGATCCAGTTTCTTGCCACTGGAGGAAATGAGCGCCTCTCCCTTCCTCTTCCCTCCGCCCCTCCCCTCCTGTCCTGTCCTCCCTCGCGCTCCCACTGTCGGTCTTTTCCTGGCTAAATCGCCACGAGGAAGGGATAAATAATTAAATTCCATTAGGAAAGTAATCTGTCAATGGGAGTGAGTGAGTGCCACTGCCCCTACATGACCAGGACAGAGGGAGGGGAATGAGAGAGGAGGGTATGGGAGGAGGAAAAGTAGGCAGGGATTGTCTATATGTGTGTGTGTGTGTGTGTGTGTGTGTGTGTGTGTGTGTGTGTGTGTGTGTGTGTGTGTGTGTGTGTGTGTGTGTATGAGGGAGTTCAAACACAAACTGTCAACTCTAACCGGAGAGAAACAGAGAGGAAGGTCAGAGAACAGCAAAGCTAAATAAACTCAGACATAAAGAACAAGCCCATCGGGAAAACTGACCAAGATCCTGCATCCTTTGTTTTTTTCTTAATTTTAACAAAACATGGCATCGCAGGACAGAGGGCAAGGGACAAGGAAAGGCAACAGAAAGCAGACAGGACAGAAGGAGGGCAAAGTAACAGAGAAAAAACAAAGGCCAGCGGGAGAGAAGGGAGCTAAAAAAAAGAAAAATGTGCGAAAATGACAGCACAGAAGATAAGCTGAGATCTCTTCCCAGGTCAGAGTGTGAGGTTTGAGAGGACACTCTCTACCTCAAGCATCGCCCACTACTACATCTGGAGTTTGCCACCCCTCCATCTTTCCTCTTTCCTCTTCAGCCATCCATCCATGCCTCAACCCCTTCCAGTCCTGGCGGCCATCGTACCTTGGTAATCGTGTTAAGTTGCTCATTGCAGATGTCTCTCATCACGGAACCAGACGCACTGCTGGCCAGAATCCTCCAAGCAAGCAAGTGAGACATGCAGGGACAATTTTGCACACATGCACGCCCCTGTCAAATGCAGCGCAGACTTTAAAAAAGAGGTCGATGCAGGCAAATCAGCCTCATGTCGACATTACCCACAGGAGGGAAAAAGACTAAACTTCAGTCTGGGAAAGAGACGGCCCTAATCAGTGAAGGAGACAGTGACAGTGTGTGCACGCACACTTTTTACACACCTCTGGGAAATGTCTGGGTCCTACAGCATGGAAATCCCTGGAACAGGCAGAAAATAACTGGGGCGAGCCAAACACACACGCACAGACTATACGTAAATATGCAGAGAGGATAACACGCTTTCCTTGACTGTAATTGCAGCTCTCTGGGAACACCCCTGTGGCTGTTTCTTCATAAAGGATAGAGGGATGGAAGGAGAGAGGGTGTCATGGAAGTGAAAAGAAAGTGTTGGAAAGTGTGAGTGATGAAGAAAGGTTCACGGTGTATGCATGAGTGTTGTTACTGCAACTAGAAAGTCTAAAAACAGCAACTGGAAGAGAGTAAAGAAAGGATTCCACCAGTGGTGTCTTGAGACCGGGAATCTCCTTCATTGATTCAAAGAGAATATGAAAAACAAGCCTGGGTTTCTAAAAATGGCCAGAGGCTAGCAAGTCATAAATGGCATCTGATAAATTAACATTTCTTGGAAATGCTTTTTTCATGTTTACAATCTAAGTAAGACGCTGTGGTTTACCTCACTCTCATTTTCTCCTCCATTATACTTCCCAAGGCGGATGTACTTTATGCATAATCTGCATGACATCACAAAATGACTGTCCAAGTATTAGAGGTCCCAGGACTTTAAAGAAAACAACCCTTTTTGAAAGACTACCACTCACTTTATTTTCCTAATACCATCTGCCAGCTTATTGAGTGGCTGTGAGTGCCAAGCCGGTGTCTTCTTGATCAATGGACTGCTTCTAAAATCCTCCAAAAGTAACTGAATAACACAGTTCTCTAATGCTTAAAGTGCACTAATGGAGTAGGGAAATATCTGTTTCTTCCACACTCTCTTAGAGATTCTATTTGATTCATTTCAACAATTCGTTTTTTGCCTTTCAAGTCTGGATTTCTTGCAAGTTTATGAGCTAAAATGAATCAGTTCGCTTTAGAGTACTCTGTTTTCTTGTTGCCGGGTATGTACAAGTTTGTGTGTGTGTGTATGTATGTGTGAAGAAAAGAAGGCCACTGGTGAGCTGGCAGATTAGTGAGTCATGCAACAGACCACAAGCTGAAATACATGAACATGCATGCATGGACGTCCCTGGATGCTACATGAAACACATGAAATTTGCAGATATTCAATATTTTAAGCAAACATTTAGTCCAGTTTTGGCCGTATGAATAATTTATCTTCTTGATTCTGAAAGGACCACTTGAAAGCTGTGGTTCATATAACAGCTGTCTTTAGAGTATTCTTCTTGATTCATCATTGGCTAGACTAATGATATTTCAATCCTCAGTCTCCATTATTCCTGACCAATCTCAGTCAGTGGGTACAATGTTAACTCAAACTAATGGTGTGTGGCTGCACAGATTGGACAGTCAATCACAGCACTCTCAAAATGTCTCCTGAGCTTATGGTAGTAATAACAATCTCAGCTGAAATTCTAATTATATCTGTATAATCACAGTCTTTATCTATTAAGAATCTGTGTAAATAGATACAAGAAATCAGTGAAGATATGACAAAGAAGTTTATAAAAGTGATTGAGGAAAGAAAGACATGGTCAATGGCAGTGATGAGACCTTTTCTTGACTAAGTATTCTTACAAGAAAATTCTCAAATTGATTCCTAAAGAGCAGGTACAGTAGCCGACACAGTCCAGTAGGAATATGTTATAGTCACCATGGTAACAGTGTTCAAGCTAATCGAATCTTCACTGTAATAACAATGGTTTTTGTTGTCTGTGTTTATATATATATATATATATATATATATATATAAGTACCAGTTTAGCATTCCACTTCTCCTATGACATTGTCGGACACAAATTTAAAAAAAATTAGAACCAGAGTTATCATGACTTCTTCCCCACGCATTCTTCAAAACCTGATGCTTAAATTACCCACAATGCTTCTTCTTTGGTTGGAAATTCATGTTTGCTATGCTAGTAGCAGCTAATGTATGTATCCTCAAGCAGAGATGAGGAGCAGACTATAGTTCCATACCCTCAGATTTTTTTTTACATTTTCAAACTTGTAGTCCTCAGCCCTGACTCACACTGACTCTCATCATCACTTGAGGCAATGTATCAGACATGCAGCTCCCTCTGAAGGCTTTATACAACTTTTTCACATATGCAGCAGTACTCCTCAAGACCTGTAAAGACCTGACATTGATGCGTGGAATCGTTGGAGTTCAGTTAAATATGTGCAATTATTTTCTAAAGAAATCTTAAAATAACTTGTAATGGAAAATTTATATTACATGATTGTGTGTTCTTTTTTTATAACCATATATAGCCATGTTTGATCTCAGTAATATTCTGAAAAGTTTTTAAGTATAAAACTGTGTGCCTTATAGTCTTGTTTGGTTTTACACAGTACCTTTCACTTAGAAATATTTCTCTCATTTATGTGAGTTGTTTGTAGCAGTAGTTGTTTGATGTATAAACTTGACCTTGGTTCACACGGTCAGGCAGAGCTTGTCAGTGAGGTTTGATAGTGATGAGTACATTCCATTGTAGCCACCTGTGACAGTTGGATAAGTAAATCATAATAATGACGAATGTCATAAGAATCAGCGTAGGACTGCCCCACCCTGAACATGTTCTGCAGACTGTCTTGTGCATTTGTAGAACCGTTCCTCTTGCAAGAATAAAATGACAAAACCTTTAAGGACCAATTGATTGACTCAAGATCTTTATTTTTGTGTATTGGTGGGGTGTTTTCCAGAAAATTTCAGCTTATCTTATCTTATCTTATCTTATCTTATCTTATCTTATCTTACCTTAGCTTATCTTACCTTACCTTAAGATGCTTCATGCAACACTAGACAGCACACACCTGAAACTTGCATAAGTCCATTTGTAGATGTAGGAACAAACATTTCTGTTAAGAGATGAAATTATTCCAGACTGCTTCAAGATAAAATTTCATAACTTTTTTACTGAGTCAGAGCCAGCAGGACCTGATGGCCACTTGCAGTCCAAACTAATGCTTTTTTTCAAATTGAACAGCCGAGCTGGAAATACCAGCCATGTCACACCGAAAACCACCTGCACAAGCACTTGATAATTGCACATTTAGGTTTAAGACATTATCAGGACAAACACAAGGCTACTACTCCCACAGTGGAAAAGAGTTGCAAAAATGTCTGAGATTTTCTGCATTTTTCAACTTTGTTCTAGACTATCGACATTTCTGTAATGTTGTATGTATTACTGTAATACCAGCACCTGGATTAGCATATTATGATCTCTGTTTTTTGAATGTATAAAACAGCTGTAGGCTGATGATCAAAATGAAGATCTATAACAACGTGTATGCATGTTTCAATAAAGACAATTACCATTATGCAACATCTATAATTCTCAAATAGTTATAATTATTGATTAAGTAAATGTAAGAATAGGTTTTTTTAATTTATTAATGATAAAGATGATGTTTAAAATTGTAACTAAATGCAACTAATTCCACATAATTGACATATTATTGTAATGCTAATGTGTTAAAGGTTCTCACAAGTGTATGTGCACAACAAAAGGTAGCTTGCTTTTTAGAAAACATTATGAAAATAAGCATCCTATGATGTTCATGTGATGTGGGGGTTATGTAATTTGCCAACCAGCCCTTTGTTTTTGTTTTTGCCGCCTGTAATCTTGGCGCTAATGGATGTGCAAAAGAGCGAGTCCAGAAACTACCGAAACGATCATCTCCTTTGCATCCTTTCCTGCTGCGGCATCGCTTTTTTGTTGTCATTAGCTCTGTACAAACATGAGAATAATATGGATCTCACCCAGAGAACAATAAGCACATTTTGTCCAAATAAATAACAAGTTTAGAAGTGACTATATTGAATAGTTTGTATATGAAAGGGGTCGCTCATAGTTACAAACCACAGAAAATGCTCAGTCCCCCCCTTACCTTGATTTTCCAGCCGACAACTTTACTGTTTTGTTTCAGGCTCGCCTCACCTCAGGCAACTGTTTTAAGCAAGAAAGCTTTAAACACTACACTACAATCAAAAAGTTCGCAACTAGCTGATGAGCATAGTTCAGCATGTCCTGTGCTGCAAAACTGATCAATAAAACTTTGAAACTCCCGTTAGAACCCATAACTGCATTTTGTAGAAGTTTAAGGAGAATTTTTGGGATTATTTTGCTCAAAGAAGGATGTGTGAACATCTGAGAGAACGTGCCGAACTTGACAAAATCTGGTAAGACTCAGAAGCTACCCCGGAAAAATGTTGGAAAATCAAAACAACATTTGGATATTTTAACAGCATATATCTCACAATAAAAGGATTTAGAGAATGTAGAAATGTGCTAATTTATTCTGCACTGATTTAATTTAAACACACAGTAAAGTAATGAAAATCAGCAGTGGCATTTTTTGTTTAAATTTGCATTAATTTTACATTTTGAACTTTCCAGTTTGTTGGATTAAAAATGAAAGAAACAAACCCTGGAGTGTCACTGTGGCTCTGCTGACTAAACACGAGACAAAACTGGAATGTTTTCACTTCTAATCAAACATTTCTCATGTCAGCTCCCTGTAATTTCCACTCCAGTGCTGGAATACCTTTAAATCTCACACACGTTTGCTACATATTGATGTCAGTTACAGCAGGTTTCCAATTTCTTTATACAGAAAACAATTATCTCTCTTCTATAACTACCTAATTACTGTCAATACTTAATGAGAAAAAAGAACTCCAATTATTTTCTTTGATGGCAGTGGATAAGAGAATCTGTGATGATTACAGATGAATTGCACAATAATGTAGACTGTTTTACTGTCTCTCTCTTCATGCTGAGCCGAAATGGTTTGGGCTGTCCTCTGAGAGATTAGAAGAGATAGTGAAGATGGAGAGAGATGAGGAGGAAGAGGAGAGAAACATCCAAAGGAGGAAGGATAAGAGGAGCAATGCTGGAGACGACTATAGCAGGATGAAAAAGTGGACAAGATAAAAAGAGCATGAAGGTTTTTAGAGTGAGAGCAGGCAAGGAGAAGGGTAAATAGGTGAGAAGTTGAATGCTGAGTAACAAGGGAGAAGAGGAGTCAGGAAGAAAGGATGTGAAACTCAACAACAAAATTGAATTGAGGCCCAGTGGATGTGAAGGGAGACAGATCTAATCTGATAAGCAAGAGGAGAAAGAAAGAAAAAAGAGAAAAAGGAAAGCACACTGATGGTGGTAAACAAAAAGTACTGTGAGATAAAAGTCATGAAGAGGGGAGAGAGAAATGGAGATCAGTGTGTGTGAGAGGGAAAGGTGGTATAAATGCCAGCTAAACCCGATAACATCGTTCTGATCTCCAGCGACTCTGCCTCTCCAACCTTCTGCACAAATGTATATATACGTGTGTGTGTGCTATGTGTGTATGTGCATGTAATATCCTGTTACATGATGGGCAAAATGCTCCAGCAGAGTGTGTCATAATCTGAGAATGAGATCTTTATTGAACAATGCCTTTCATTTCGCACAGCATTACTTCTCATGGTGTGTATCTGTGTGTAAATGTTTGAACCATCCAACAATAAAAAACAGAGACAAACTGACATTTCTTATGTGGCTCATGTATATGAAAAAACAGGTTTGGTTCCAGCAGGCAGGTCCTTAATAATGACATTAACATGCATTTAATAATCAGATGTAGCCTACATATATGAAATGTCTCTGCAATTTAGTTTGAAGCTTTGAAGCTTCATTCATAACGCTGACATTCAAATTCTAAGTCAAAGCTGGGCAGTTTTTTTTTTTTTTTTTGCATGTCAATTCATTCTGTTTAGACCTGTAATTTCTGCACAGTTGCAGATAAAGATTAAACTACAATAATAATATTACATTCCAGTGGTGGCTGTGTAGGATTGTTTCCGGCTTGTGTAATCCAAACATTTCCAATTACTTCAGGCCATTGTAAAGTCCAAACTTCAAAATGTATTTAAAAAAGATTGATGTATTCATTTGGTCTTGCTCTCGAGAACAGTCTCAAGACCACTTTTTGAAGGTCTTGGTCGCGGTCGCAGTAGCAGTCTCGCCTCGTCTCGGAACTGCATATTTACTCGAGGACTCAAGATTTTAGACCGCCAGTGTTTCCCATTAATCACCTTATAATGTCTAATGTTTGAAGTAAGAGTAAAACAAATGACGGTGAAAGCGACAGTTCAAAAAGTTGCTCTACAGTCTGTATAGAGCAAACACCTGCATGGCAGAGGAAACTAAAAAGAGGACAAACTCAGTATTTTATAAGGCAGCATTGAAAGTGTCATTTCTATTCTTAGCTTACACATGGTCACACATGGGCCTTGAGGTCATAGAGAGTGACAGCACTAAATCATATCAGAGAATACTCTCTCTCTTTGGTATGCGAGGCTGTGCACTGTTTGGATTTCTGGAGGAGTGCAGGTGCCAGCCTATCTCAATGTTGCCTGGTGACCAGGGTTGAAAAAAAATGAATGTGGGCCTCCTAAACATAATAGATAGCTAACCGTTGACGTTCCATTAACATAAACAGACAACAGTGGCTTCAGACTAACATGGGTAAATACATTCCCTTTGACTATTTTTAGGCGTATAGTATTTGTGGCGTCATCTGTAGGTTTTTAAAATCTGACCACCAGCAGGAGTTGGGCAGATTAGAGACCGACTCATATGCACACCTGATTGTATGTGAGAATGTCTCTGATTCTTCTTGATCAAGCTTCAGTAAATACTACAGCATAAGACATCAGAGGCTCCTGAACACTTTCTTCCCTCCTGACCTGGTGCCATTGATTTTCAGCAATTTCTCCACAACAAAAAGAATGTGAACTAGTTCTGGTCTGGTTTAAACTGAGAGTTACACATGTTGCCTGCTGAGAAATAAATTGTTGTCAGTTCGTGATACTTTATCATTCCTTGATTTTAATAATCAATACTTTGCTTAGAATAGTATATAACAAGAAATAATGCTGCATGATAAATAGTAGACTTCAAATAGATCTTGTTGGATCAGTGATCAGTTTTGGTAGATAAAGCTGCCAGCAATCAGTGATCAGCTTAAGAAATTCTGATCAGATCACCTTTAATTACCTAACCTTTAAGTATTCAGCCAAGCCATTGTATTTTATATTTGAAAATCTATGAAAAGACATCTAGGAGACTTTTTGCTGTGTCATAAATAGGATCTAACTTTAACATGCACAACATTTCCTTTGAGGAAAGCAAATCCTGCGATATGCTGACTGAGAAGGCTGTAGCTACGTGTTTGCTACCTAAGCAGGTTATGTACTGACTGGTCTTAGTCTTGACTTGGTCTCAACCCCTCAAATTCTTGGTTTTGTCTCGGTCTCAATACACTCTTTTCATGGTCTTGACTTGGTCTCGGTTTAGATGGTTTTGACTACAACACTGGCTACAGCCTTAACTTCCTCTATAACTGAAACCCTGGACATCTTATCCGTGAACTCAACTACACCTTTCTGGCTGCTGTGAAGTGCAGAGTGCGGTGGCTACGGCTAATCTAGAAATGGGCTAAGACGCAGAGCATTCGTGGAGCTGAGGCGGGCCGAATGACGCTGTGACGCCTGTGACGGTATCCACCAGTCACTCAAAGTGACCATGCACCTGATCATGCATAACTCTATACAATTTGAACAGGTGAGTTAAAACCCCCCTGTACCATCATGAATGTTGAAATTAGCTATACCAAAACCATTTTTTATACCAGGATGTAAAAATGTTTATTTCTGCTGTGAAGTTGGACATTTTTATATGGGGGCTTATGGAGACTGGCTCGTTTTGTAGCCAGCCTGAAGTGGCTGTTTGAGGAACTGCAGTTTTTGTTGCAAGACGTTGCTGCTTGGTTAATTAGTAAGCTTTAGCTGACTTGAGTTGTTAGTTAGTGGAATTTTGAATTTGGACAGAGCTAGGGTAACTATCGACTGCTGCCTCCAGTCTGCTGTGGAACAAATCATGCAACACCACCTCCACCTCTTCTCGCTTGTTGCTGTGGGAGTGTCAGTGCTTACAAGCTACAGTAACAAGCAAGTAGGAGGTAATGGATATGCAAAAGAGGGTTTCCAGAGCCTAAATGCACTATCCCACTGCTGCATCACTCTTTTGCTGTCATTATTTTTTTTGCCAAATCCCTGTGAGACCTCCAGGCAAATTTTGCCGTTATTCATGTGTGTTTCAACTTTCAACCTCTTTTGTTCACATCATCAGTCTGTCCTGCATTGCCTGAATGACTTTTTCATGCTGTATTAAATATAATACTGATTTCATACAGAGAACAAATAAGCACATTTCCCCCCAAATAAATGTTTAGATGTGTCTATAATCAATATTTTGTATATGAAAGGGATGGTGACAAACCCACAGAAAATTATCATGTGCAGAAAAACGATTGTGTGCTACTTGCTTGGCAACAAACAGCAGACAGATAAAGTTAGTGACTGGCTGGCTAGCTGACCACGGTAGAGCATTTTATATTTTCCTCAGGAGGTGGTTAAGACCAAACCAGAACTAGGGAATAAATACTGGACTTAAATTTTCCAGGTGGCCAGAAATATGACCCCAAATTGAATGCTGATGTTGATCCATAACTGCTGGATGTGAAGCAAGTGTTTCCTAATAGTTTTGCCATATCCACATAGAAGATATTATAATGTGTCAGTGTTTGTTAATGTTTAGAGCTTGTCTCCACTGTCTGCAAGTAGCCAAACAATAAGTTTCCCTTTTATCCAACAACAATTTAAAAGATAATTCCAGTTTTATCAACTCAAAGGTAACCTGTTACCCCTCTGTTCATCAAGCTTCACTCGCTACCTGTGGCAGTAGCAGCACTAATGCTTGCTTACAAAGTAGTCTCTGGTACTGCACCCACCTATTTGAATGCCCTTATACAGGCATATGTCACCTTACGCCCACTCTGCCACCTGTATGCTCAAGGCAATTCAGACTCTTCACATCTGTTGTTCCCCGTCGGTGAAACGTGCTACTGGTTCCTACCAGAGCAGGGTTGTCCCTCTCTACCTTTAAAAAACTCCTGAAGACCCAGCTCTTCAGAGAGTACCTCCTCTCCCAGCACTACCAACAACTGGGCATGTTAAATCTACCCCACTCTAGAACAGTCACAGTACTTATTGCACTAACAACTGTACCTTGATTGTTTCTCTTTTTTGCAAGTTGCTTTGGATAAGAGCGTCAGCTAAATGTAAATGTAAAATGTACATTTTATAACATTGTTTTTTAATGTCATTTTGGCCATCAATCCTAACTGTAACATTGTACTCACAATATTAATTCATTGTGGGAATGTGGCAGCACTGCAAAAAAGGACAACTTACAAATAGTCAATTGATCAGGCAAGTTTAAAAAAAACCCTCCAGATTAGACAAATTTATTCAGAAGACACACAGAAAAACTATAAAATAATGAAACTTCCTGTAGTAACTTAAACCTTTGTGGTGTGCAAACAGTTTTCCTGTGCTATGAAGAATCACCAGCATTTCAGGTGCACCCCCTTTTGGTTTTTCCTCTTAATAATAAACTGGCTAAACTGCTGGAACGTTTGAAACCCGTCCGATTATCTTACTGCAATATCACTGTGTTCCTAGATTTCAGCAATTTTAATAAGTGCAGTGTTATAATAACCAATAGAAATGATGGCCAAAACTACAAAAATAATACTCAAGTTGTAAACCAGGATTATCCTTTAAAGCTGTCAGTTGCTGTGGGGTAAAAAATATTTGTAAATTATCACCATCCTCATTGAAGTTATCATCAAAAGTGATTTGAGGGTAAATCCAGACATCACCTCCCCCACTGAGCTGCTATTCCCACCCTGTACCACACTACCCTCCTAAGTTCATTTAATCAAAAGGAATGATTTCTCAAAGAGATTAACAGAAGACCATTTTATCTCTCTCTCTCTCATTCGGTCGTACAGTAGTGGTATTAGAGTGCCTGTCACGTGCAGCGGCCACAGTGTGCGTGGGAGTATCACTGAATGTGACATCAAACTTGTGAGCAGACATGAGGGTTCTTTTATCAATGAATGCTTCACCATATATGCAGACACACACATATGCACGTGCGCCACATGTCCATACATTAAATAACCCCCGTTTCATCATGAATCTAAATACACAGAGGTAGCCTATTACAGATGGAGAATGGATACGCAGTCCCTGTGTATGACAGTGAATAAGCAACAGCCATCCAGGTATTGATCCACAAATGGAGGCCTGAACCTCAGAGTAGAATGCATCAGAATCTCCATCACAGACCTGCTGGAACTTTAATTGACATATTCTGCAACATCCAGGCTGTGATGCAATGCAAAAAAAAAAAAAAAAAGTCACAGCATTAAACTAATATGTGGTTAGATGGATGAGTGTTGCTCCGTGGTTTAGCTGGTGGGAGTAATAGCTGGTGTGGGGGCACTCATTGGGTCTGATTTCCGCAAGGCTCCCATAAATAGTCAATGTGCATCGATTGCAAATGGCTTCAGAAGAAAACTACGGCTAAATAACCGTGGTACCATTATATTAGTGAAATGACAAACAGCAAAACAGCCATCGTGAAGCATGAAAGCATTTCTGATTGATTGTTTCAGCCTTACAAGAGGCTGAGGTTATGTGTGTGCCTTGCATGTGTGTGTTTGTATGTTTTCGTGTGTCCTCTGTGCATCTATTTATGACAGATTGTTATTGGCTGAGTGTGTATTTAACATTCGGTGGATATCTACTCGATGCATAGCCATGCAGACTGTTTTGTCGATCCCACTACGACTCTCATTAATGTCATTAATTGGCTGGGGCTGACACACACCTGGGTCCCTTGGTCTATCTCAGGAGCCTGAGGGACGGCAACATAATGTGTACACCGTTGACAGAGCTCAGATGTGCCTTTGTTTATATTTGAATAATAGTCACTATTTTGGGAAAATCGCTTTGAGTCAGATGATAACATTGATACCACTCTCATGTCTGTCCACTAAATCTGGAGCTAACCATCAGCTGGTTATCTTAGCTTAGCATAAAGACCAGAAACAAGTGGGAGCATATAGCCTGGCTCTGTCCAAATGTAACTAAAGTCCCTTTGTTGTTGTGTTATTCAATGTCTGGGAAAAAAAGGTGACTGGCCAGGACATGGGCTTGGTTCGTGTAAAAAAGCAAAGCCTGCGTATTGGAAGCCATTCTTTCTGTAGTCTTGATATAGTCCTTTACAAAACTACAAATTGTAACTACTTGTAAGGATTTAATAAATGAGATGTAATGTGTTAATTAAAGGTGCTGGTAGGCACATTTTGTTGCGTTAGGACAGAGCCAGGCTAGCTGTATCCACCTGGTTCCAGTCTTTAAGCTGAGCTAAGCTAATCACCTCCGAGCTCTAGTTCCACCAGACCTGCCAAAACTCCCAATTTTTCACAGGTATTTCGAGGCTCCAAGCCCCCTCCTGTTTTGTTGTTTCTACAGGGAATCATAATACACTGATCCATGTTTTGTATGTTTGTCACCCAAGTATACACACGCAATCCAGACACTACATATAGTACATACAATTTCAACCCATCTGTAACTGCAAACTGAAAAGCAGCAGGCCAAGTAAATCTAAATACACCTGCACTTTTTTATTTACTAGCCCACGCCCAATCAAAAACACCTCCATCGTATTTTGAAATCTAAATGTTGACAGGTCTTCTCTACTCCTGGCACAAGCTAAGCTACTAAAGCTACCAACATGTCTAACACCTGTCTGTAAGGTAGTTTGTGTCGGTATCTGTCTGCTTGTGTATGTGTGTGCATGTTTTTTACCTGAACTTCCCGTGCATGGTAGGCTATGATGAGGCCCAGCAGTATGACTGTGGACAGACTGATCAGACACTTCAGGGCCAGAGAATACATGGAGCTCTGTGGAGAGAAAATGGACACACATACCATTATAAACATGCAGCAAAAACATAATACACATTTCAGATCGGCTTTGCTGTGAAGGTTACTTCAACATTTAGAGCTTAATGACAAAAAGAAACTATGAAAAATCACTTACTTATAAAAGCTCATGATAGACCACACTGTCAAAAGTCTGGTTCAAATTAGAGCGAGTCCCAGATGTTACACGATGTCCTCAGTTACTCACCTAAAATGGCATGTGTACCACAGTGGCACTGCTTCAGCATAGACAATAAGAACTAACATTTACAAACCAGACTTTCAAACGCTGAGCAGAAGTAGAAGTATGGTAGTATTCCACACGTCAATATCACTCTGCAGGCAAGCTTTAAATCCTCTGCTTGTCTGGTTTCATAGGGCTTATAATCAATGCACTGGGGAACTTCGGATCAATACAACTCATAGCACTTCAGTGGCTTCTTTAACCCCCTTCACCTCACACACTCAAAGCACAGCAACATTTACTGGAGTTAACACGCGTGTGCACTCGCAGTACACATATAGACATATACAAACACATTCGTTCATCAACTCATTTATACAAGGACATACATGGAAGATCAAAATTGTTGTTCGATAGTGAGTTTCCACGTTCATTTTAGAATATATTTTCATTGTATCAACAGTGCGTTTGGTCTCCAAATCGAGTCAAGCGTCAGTATCATATCTTAAAAAAAGACTTCAGGTTAAGAACCTGAAGAATGAGAAAGCATGCATGTCAATTACTTTAACACAGCTTTGTTTTATGTCTTTGGCATCAGGCCATGGGGTATGTAAATTTATGCTCCTTCAAACTTCCTGGTATCACAACAAAAAAAAGGTGATACTCTACTTCATCTTCTGTTTCTTGCTGTCACCTCATCCATTACTACCGTGCATCAGGAAACCTTGGTAACCATGGTTATATGAGCCAAATCGTGTGTATATAGTGTGATTTGTTTAGATCACACACGTTTTCTGGATCACCTTAACTTCAAGTAATTGGCACAGGGGGTGTGGTTGTGGTGGCACCTTATTTTTACCTGTGCACGCGGGAGTCAGACAAAGAGGGTGAAATAGGCTCCAATATTTTCTCATTTCTCGTTTTGTATCATTGCGTATTATATCGTCTCATATAGTTTCGTCTAGTTAAGTTATGCCAATTTAAGTTTGTTGTTACTCTTCAGTTAATAAACATCATGAGACTTAGTCAAGCTGAATGTAGATTTTTTCTTTGGACTTTAACGTGTCACAGTAAGAGCCTTCTTAGCCTCTTAGCGCCCTTTTTAATGGATAGTAGACGCGACAATTTAGTCAGCAGAAAATATCCATCCACACAGCAGCAGGAACGGGATTCAGTGTGGGATTGTTCACATGGGGCCCCTGGATCACTTTTTTGAATGAATGGACATTGTTGTATTTGGACTTTCTCTGAACATGGATCGGTGTGGAAATGTTCTTGTCGCCGGCAGCACATCACAGCCATTAGAAGCTGTGAGCTTGATTGTATCGATTCCTTCTGTGTATTTTGTTGGAAGTTTGACTGGTAGTAGCTAGTGTTTGTCTGGTGGTCTGTTTGTCTGTTGGTCTGTCCATCATCACAGGATGAATCCTACTAACTTTGGTTATCAAAGTTTTGACAGATTCAGTGAACTACACATCTCAACATCTACCGAATGGATTGGTACCAAATTATGTACAGATATTCATAATTCCCTAATGATGTATTATAATGATTTTGGTGACCTCCTGACTTTCCCACAGCACCACCAGCAGGTTTACATTTTTGTTATTAATTGAAATATCTCTACAACTATTGGATGGGTTGCTATGAAATTTGCTACCAGTATAGATGGTCCCCAGAGTCTTAAAGATTTTATCTCTAGTGCCATCATTAGGGCAACATTTCTTTTTTATGACCGAATACCTTTCAAAAATAACATTTTCAACTTTAACTGATGATGCTAAACATCAACATGTAAGCATTATAACTGGGAGTGATACACTGAGCCTGTCTGGGGACTCCCAGTCATGTTTTTCAATACTATTTGTTTCATGTTATCATGCTATCATTAAGCATCATTCATTCAGATAAAGAAAAACAAACAAACAAAAACACCCTTATGATAGACATAACTGGATGGGCTGACACATGATAGGTGTTGTATGAGTAAACAGAAGTAGCTGTCGTAAAAAAAACAGATTTACAATATAAGGTATGTAAAGTAATTATGATAATTATGATAATAGCTTACTAATAGCTATAATAAATCAATTTAAGTAGTTGTTATACAAAGCAGAGTCACCAGGAGCACAGTATTAGATGCCATTATGCTATTTCAGGTGTCAAAGGATAAGGATAGTCAAATATAACCAAAACAAGGCTTCTCTTAATACTTTTTAACATCAAATTTCTGCTTACTGACCATGTTACACTCACTCATTCCTACTGAAGAGGTAAAAAAAAAAGGGCACTCCTCTGTATGACCTTGATGCCCTCCTGGAAATTGTATGCCCATTGACCATGTTGGCCTTGTTGCCCCGCTCTCTGTCTGTATTTTCTTTCCCCACCCTGCCTCTCTGCCTGTCAGGCCCACCCCAGCAAAGGAATGTCACTTGACTGTAACATTAACATTAATCAACATGTGTGATATGTGACCAGAAAATACCAGCGTGAAAGAGCTGTTGTTTTGAAGTCATACGTCCTGCCAAGCGGAGCACGTCTTCTCATGCTGTCATGCTAGCTAACTTTAGCCAGGCGCTACCCATGTGTGAGCATATGAGAGTATTTACAGCGAATGGAGCTAATGGAGCTAACATAGCTAAAAGCTAATGGAGCTGAAAACTGGGTCACTTCAGTGCACCGGTTAACTGCATTTTGTTGTCTGAGTACTTGTTACTTTGTTCAATGACAATAAAGTTGAATCTAATCTAATCTAATCTAAGACGTGAGGGTCATGAAAACACAACCACATGATGTTGGCAATGTTGGCTTACAGGGCAAAAGCCATGGTAGATTTCCTTTTTTTAAAATTATATGTTAATTTGTGTTTGTCAATGCTGTATGTTGTGGTTGCTGTAATTTGTGAATGTAAACAAAGCCGTAAAGAGGTCTGCCATGATGTGGTTTTCTATTCACTATTGGTAATGTTGGTCAGTGTGAAACAGTATGTGGTAAATATCAATAATAATAAAGTGGTGAATGTAAAAAAATGATGATAAAATGATAAAAAGTGGTACACTGCTTATCAAAATGACTTAATGACTTGCATTCAAGTGAATTAACATTGTGTTTTGTAACATATGGTCTAGATATGGCCCCGACATGTGGGGCCAAAAATCCCAGGCCTGGTCACAAATATTAAAAAGTTGAAGTAATTTTCTCAGACAGTGGATCACTGTAGCAGTTCAAACAAGAACAGAGAGCTATTTGTTAGAGACTATTTTCAGCGGCACATTAATATCAATTTGGTGTTCTGGTGAGTCTTCACAGCAGGGCAGCATAAGAAGGAATGCAGTGGAAGAGTGTGGCTCATTGATGGTTGTCAATAGTTTTTGGACAAGTGTGTAGCTTTACGGCACAGAGGGATAAGATGTATACATTTTGTGACCGTTGATTGGGCTTTCATGGGATTTGTTGATAATAAGAAAAACTTAGATTTATCCTTTAAATTCTGAAGAAAAAAGGGAAGAAAACTACACATCCTTCAAATAAAACTACACTTTGTCAGCTATATATGTCAATAAACAAACATGAATAAGTGTGATACTGGCTTGCTGACCTTTTATCAGATATTTGCCAGTGTAGTTTACCAGGTGTTCCTGTGTCAATATTCAGTTTCAAAAGCTTTTTACTTCTGAAACATTGTCAGAAAAGATTCTTTACACAGATGCAAAATGTCAGAATCAGCAGTCAAACAAAACATTTAGCTTGACTCACTTTGCAAGCTTTGGAGATAAAACTAGCTGCATTTAGTGCTTTGGTCTCTAAAAGCCACACTCACTGAATTGATTCATTTGTCTACATCAACTCAAGGACTACGTTTTGAATTTCAGAGTGTAATATACAAAAAAAAAACCAAAAAAAAAAAACCAAAGTGCATAAATTCTCCACAAGGTCACATGATGAACATGGTCTTCTTCCTGAAGAAGAAGAATTGAGCCACCTTAAGACTGCAGCATCTCAGAAAAGATGTCAGCTGTTAAGTAGGATGCAGTTAAGCATTCATTGCCAATCACACACACTTAATCTGAGTGTGCACACCGAGTTTAGACGTTATTAAGCAGAACTGCATTTTTATATTCATGAATATATATTGCAAGTCAGCCTTCTGGAAAATACAGTGTGTTAGTGTGTTACTGTGTCTATTTTGGGTCTCTGTAGATACTTCATGGCCTTAATGGTATTAATTCAACATCACACACATACATACATACACACACACAGTCTAGTTTGTTAATCCTCACTGACACCCTCCTCTGTTTAGTATCCTTTCTCACATAATAATCAAAATCTGAGAGAATTGAATGTGAAATTGGGTGTCCTTTCCACTATTTAACACACACACACACACGCAGGAGGAGAGCATTAAGTGAGTGTTGTTCATTTGTTCCTCATATCAGTGTGGTTATGGGCCACTGCACAACACTGGGAGAATACCATCTAGTTTCCACTCTCCACTGATTTCCTCTATCGGCTTGCCCAAAGCTCTAGCTGTCTTTTGGTCTTTATTTGCTCACACTCTCTGTTTCTGTCTCGGTCTGTCTCTCTTCTGCTAACGTCTCATTTGTACTCACTGAAGCTGAAACTAGGTGCAAAGGAAGCCAACATTCTTGTGCTGATGAGAACTGTAAGCTTAGAGCACCTGGGGGAGCATTTGTGTTAGTACCACGGGCGTTTTGGACCACTGTGAAGAGGAGGTTTTTAGGTCCCGGACACAGATGAATGCTGGTGTCGTGCCAGAACCAGCACTGGGCAAGTGGACAATGTAACCGGGCTCACTAGCCTCTATGGACATAATGATTAGGGCGAAAAGGGTGAAGGGGACGTTGAAGGAGGAAGCTAAAAAGAGAGAAGGAGACAGTGACTGAGCAGAAAGCCGCCGGAAAAGAAGTATATCTAAAAGTAAATCTCGGACTGCTTTTTGTTGCATAGAGCTTTGTGAAATAAAAGGCTGAAAGACAGACGCCGAGCTGGGCTTCTTACTGTTGGATTAGTAAGTAATATTAGCTGGCTGCTATGTCTTGTGTTGTTGCACTTGTTTGATGTTTAGCTGTTAGCAAAGTTGTCCTGTCCATATTTCCAACAGTGGTATTGCACTCTGAAACTGGGGGCGCTAAATCACAAAAATACTAATTTCTACGCAGTGTTGCTTTAATCATCCACCATCTGTTGGCCGTTCAAGTTGTTTTCAGTTCTGCTCATCACAACGTCAAGTACATTTTGATTATGACCATTTCTACCTCTTTTACTCTGCCTGTATAGTGAATGACTTGGCTGTGATGAGAAGTATGTGCGTACATGCTCGCCTTCTGTTCATTTCCAGTTTTATATCATGGCTGCAGAGAATTCTCGATTCTATTTGGCTGGCAGGGGCCCATTAATTTCTAGTAACTGGACTGTTTTGTTCATAATTCAAGAGAGACATGGACAGCTGTGAACAGCAGATGCACACAAGCTACAGTCTGTGACGTTCGAAACAGGAAGTGATTTCATGACAGCAAGAAGAAGTGCTCCTTTGTTTGGCTGCACCACAACAAAAAGTCATTTGGTGCCTTTGTACTTCCTTAAAAATGGATTTGATGTCGATAACAACGGCTCTCCTCTTACAAAAGTCTCTTTTAAACAAGTGTCCACTGTGCTCTTCTAAGAAATGCACAATCGATGCGTCATGCTAGCTGATAAATAGCTGCAAAGTAAGAATCACACATATTTGATCTTAAATCAGTTTGTTATTTGCGTTTCTGGGCATCCAAAGGATAGGAGGAGACAAAAGCTGTCATGTCCAAAGAATCTGATGTGTGCCATTGTACATTCTGTGCACTCAACTTACCTTTCTGGTTGTACAACTATAAATGAAATTGTCAACACTTGCAAATAAACCTATAATACTTAATTGCAGAACATGGAAAGAAAACAGATGTGTTTCAGCTATAGGCTTTCCTCAGTATTAATGAGACATTTGTGGGTGTGACCTTGTACAGTAGTCAGGAACCTGCCAGTAATTAACATCCATCTGAGACTGATCATCAAAAAAACATTAAAAAAAATACTAGCATGATAAATAGTAGTTGGAAAATATGCAATAAATAGAAATAGATCATATTCCATTCTTGCAAGTAACCTGATAACCTGTAATTAGTTTACGCCCTATACAAAATGCATGTATGTGCACCCTTCTCATTTGCAGGACCTACACACATTAATCAAAATGACATAGTCGATAGACAAATAGTAAGAAAAATTGTAGTCAGTTATAGAAACAGCCAGACCAAGTAAAAAAACGCATGTATGTATGTAAACTCATGAAGCATAGGACCTCCATATAAAATATAAATACCCATGCATTAATTATGTATATTCATAAAAAACAAAACAACAAGAATTCCTAATTTAAGTATCCAAAAGGCCTTTGGAAAAGTTTCCTCTCCCTATCTGCTCCCCTCAACACTGGTCTATCAGCTGCAGTATGTTATGATGGAGGCTTTTGCCGCCTCCGTTCCCTGTGTTCCCTTCATTCTCTCTCCCCTTGTGTGTCTTGTCTCGCCCTGTTTGTTTGTGTTGCTGGGCGTGGTCTCTAATTCTCTCTCTCACCTGTCTAATCACCACAACCCCTGTTTCTCATCATCCAATCATCATTCAGTCTCCCTTGCTGCAGAAATCACCCTGTCATCTCCGCCTTTGAGAGTTGAACTGAAACTAGCCCTGCTAGTTTTAATAAACAGCTTTAACTGATCTTGGACTTTGGCTTGTGTTTGCATTTTGGGTCCAATACCATTTAACATTTAACACAATAACCATGAACCGTAGACTGCCAGCAGAATGAAAGTGCTTGATTACAGGAAACTTCTTATTTCTATTTGTGATGTCACTCTTTGACTCTTCTCAATTGTCTTTTTTGTTTTTTAAAAACTTTTTTAATAAACTAATGTACCTCATATGGAGGAGCTGGAGGCTTTACTCTATAACTTACATTCAAGAGAACAACATGTTCTGTCTACGAAGTTATTTATGAAACTGGCTGAAAAAGTCCTGACTAAAAACAATTTTAGATTTGGGAAAGAGTTCTTTTCAACAAAGTACTTTCAGTCCTAACTATGCCAACTTGTTTATGGGAAAGTGTGAAGTGGATAACTTTTACAATAACTTGTTTTTTATCCACACAAGCTTGCCCTACAGTCAGATATTAAGAATAAAAGTAATTTGTAGCTTGAAATTATTCATCATTATTATTATTTATTTTACTCTATCTTTTTTAATTGTTGTCTGTGAGCTTCTGTAAAGCCTGCTGGTTCTCATTATAAAAATTATCAGTGTTGTTGAGTCCTTGAATTTCAGGAAATTAAGCTTGAACAGTCCTACAAATGTCCTTGTTAAGGGGTTAAAACCCTGATTATTACATGACAACTCATGTAATAATGTAACGATGACTACTGAGTACTTACAGGTCAGAATGTCAGCATGTTGATGGCATTGCTGATATCGCAAGATGGTCTCTAGTTATGCAAGTTTGCATTCTTGTGCATCCCCAATATGTGTATAAGTGTGTCTCTTTTCCTATTTCTTTTTCTCCAGCTGTGTAATTGGTGTGTATTGATCAATGGCTCGGTGGACAGCATGCAGAGATAATGAGCTTTTTGAGCTTCTTTAGTTCAGTTCCACACACACACACACACACACACACACACACACACACACACACACACACACCAAGCCAGGTAGTATCTAGACAAGGGTTTTCCCCAAATGTCCCCACCTCACCCTTATTGACACAGATGTGAGAGCAAATACCCGTCGCTTAACAACACATTACTCTCGTAGTGATAAGTCGCTCACTACATGTGTCGTTAACGTGTGTGTGTGTGTGTGTGTGTGTGTGTGAGTGTGTTGTAATGAGTTAGCCTTGGGGGTCTCTCCCTGTCAGAGCGATGCCTTCTTGCAATCAGTCTCCAGGGAAACAGGCAGTAGACAGAGGAGTGATGTCACCTTAGCAGGATAAACACACATACAGACACACACACACACAAACTCAACTGCACATTGACACACACCATTATGGCCCTACACACTCAATTAAATCCAGACAAAGGGAGATGTGAATGTACACACACAAACACACACACACACACACACACACACACACACACACACACACACACACACACACACACGAGCAGGTGCATCCATGAGTACTGATATGACAAAGCTGAATAGATATGATAGAGACATGAAGACACACACTTCATATGTGCTTATAAACACAGGAGACCACTCAGTGACGTGAATGTTTACGTTAGTGGCAAATGATGCAAGTTATAACACACGCCCATGTGCACCAACACACACACATTCGAGAGAGGTAGCCTAGCCTTATTACATTGCAAGAAATGAGCATATTTGTACCTGTTAGTAGGAAGACCTATGGGATCTACTGCCCCTTTAGAAGCTTGTGATCTAGAAGATGAAGGGAGTGAGGAAGAAAAGAGAGAAGGTAGAGGTGGAGGAGAGGGGTGCAGAAATGCTGAGATTGCTGATAGCTCCTTTAGAGAATATGGTGGCAGTTGGTTGAGCTTAATTCCCTGATGATCCTCATGTACTGTCTGAAAAGCTGCACGCAGCCACCATAAGTGGCCTCAAAGAGAAAGGTCTGTAAAGGTCTCCCAGTAAATGTCTGCGAGAAATGTCATGGATAGGGGAGCGAGGGTGGGGAGGGAGAGACGGAGGTAGCGCAGGGGGAATGTGGGAGATGTTGTAAGCCTGCTGAGATGGCAATGACCCCCTTGGGTAAACAGAGACGTATTGAAGAGTGGAACATAAACACTCCTCCTTAAGTGAGAAAAAGAACGGAGACTGGAAGCGAACATTGTTGCTAATCTGTGAAATAATCTATGCTTGTGGTGAAAAATGGACAGTAAGTGGGTACATGCCTCTCACACATACACACAACACCCATCTGGATGTCAAGGTGTCAAAGTACGTGACAGGTGATGCTGACAGCTGTGCAGTCCCTCCCTCAGAATAGCCATGTTCCATTGCAGGCCTCAAACATGGTGTGAAGCAGGGGCCCTGAGGAGCCACATGGGTCTTTGGGAAATGATCTATTGATCTGACAATGAGAGGCCACATGCTGAGGTCCCAGGTGTCCAAGGGCCTTGGTTATTCTCAGATAGAGACATATGTCAGACAGGGACCCACTTCCTTTTAACCTGATCCTAATAAAATCAATAATAGAAGCTCATAAAAATGTTTTTAAGAGGGACCGTCCTCATACTGTGGTTAACATTTGAAGTGTCAAGGTCCCGGGTCAGAGGCAAACTGGTGACACTGATTATTAAAAGAGTTAAAAATACAGTGACACTATGTTCAAGACAGAGACTTTAAAACTAGTCTCAAGATAAATTATGACAGCAATTGCTTTTGTCTTGGATGCTTTTTGTGGGAAAAGCTCAGAATTCCGCCTGAGAGCAAATTAAATTATTTCACATTCATGAATTATTGCATCATCTAATATTCTCTCTGCATAATCTATCTTGGCTCAACAACTGTGATTGGAAATTTACAGCATAGGAATTCACTGCCACTGCCTAGAGCGTTAAATATCAACAGTGGAAGAAGTGTTCAGATCCTTTAATTAACTAAAAATGACCAACACCACAAAAATATGAAAACATTACTTTACATTAAGCACATAAGTATTATGAGCAAAATATACTTAGTATTACATTAAAAGAAATTACATAATTTGATTGTTAAGTTGGTAAGTTTTGTTGTAACTGGTTGAGGTGGTGCTAATTAACTCTTCTGTTCGGTATTTAGTGTATCATAATATCATAGTATTTTTTAAGCCTTTTGTATTTTAATGTAAAAAAAAAAAAATGGGGGGAGTGAGAGGGACAGTAAATCTGGCTCATGCAAAAGTGTAATCTCATTGTCATGATGGTGAGATGACTGAGAAATAGCCAAAGAGGAGAAGGTCGGAAGAACAAAAAAACAACAACAACAACAAAAAAAAAAAGACAAAAGACACAATCTGTTCTACGATCAGGCAAGTGCGAAGAGCCATGTTAACATTGGTGAGGCTTTTCAACGGTGGAGAGACGGTAGAGAGTCATGAAGACAGATGCGGAGGTTTCTCTGTTTCTACTTGACACATCCCCTCTCGGAAACTGTCTCATTTTCTCTGCATACTGGCTTCAGAGTAGCAGCTACTAGATAATGTCACCTTCCTTGTTATCTTAGCTACAAATCTACGCTCCTCTCTTTGACCACAGTAGTTTCTAAACAATTGACTCACTAGTTTTTGCTCAGCTGTGTTTTGGATGCTGTGTTTGAGTGCTTGCTATGAGATAGAGACATCCACTTCAACGCTGTATAAGCCTAGTTGTTGTTAGTGTTGTTGCCTTGGTGACAATGCACATGAATCCATGAATTTAGGGGGCAGAGCTCATGAAGGAATACTAATGGAAGGGGTGTATTTGTTTGGCCGTTGTGATTTTGACTTTTTTCTATATATGGGTCTGCGTCTACAGTCAGCATTAAGAGTCTTGATTGACCAATGACCATGTATGTAGTATAGATAGATGGAGGATAGCTTTGGATAAATAACATTTTGGGTTTTCATTTAAGGATAGACGACAAGCTCTGTGATCTGTCTGTCCCGAGTCAGACAGATGCACACATGTCAGTGCCAGATGGCCATTAACCTGGATTATGTGGATTTTAATCTAAAATAGTAAAATGGTTTTGATGAAGCCAATGTGACAAAACAATGTGGAAACATGTAGGACTTCATATTGTTTCCATCCCAAAGAAGAGTTGAGGATCGACAACACCAACACGCTGCTAGAACCATTTATAAAAACAAAACAAAAAAACATGCATATCCACGAAATCCACGTACATCCTTTAAAATATTGAACAGTTCGCTGATGATGGTGTAAACATAGATTTTAATTTCTGGTATTAAATGTGTCTCATTACAGTGTTTTAGAAAACAAGCTGATCTCAGATGTGGCCTTGATCGTTGACTTGAACTCAACTTAATTCGACGGGTAACTCTCAGCTGTAACTACAGTATTTGCTGATATACATATACGCTGACTCACTATACCATAAAACTGTAAATCTTCAAGTAGCCCAGGTTTTCGTCAAAATGTGTAGCCACACCCCCACAGAGACACTGTGTTTGAATAAAGTTTTATGACACACACAATCACAAACACCCTGTCCTTTTGTGTTAGCATTTTTCCCTTTATTATTCCTAACGCACACCAAACCCAACCAGTCCATTCTTATTATTGTTATTAGGGCTGGGTGATTAATTGAATTTTACTTTTGACAGTTTTGGCTTTGAGTAATTATGAGAATGTAATTAACAATCATTAGGTTATTGTTCCTGTTTTCTTTCACACCTTTCCCAGGACTTGAAACTAGGCTATGGCATGTTTAGTTAAGCTCGTCCCAGATGGCAAGAAGCGTGCCTTTGTCATCAAATTAGTTGTAACGATTAGGGCAGGGTTGTGTTGCGGTGTGCAGGGTGCGGTTGTAAAATAGCATTTATTTTGCATATTTCACACTCCCTCTCAAGCACTGTGTCAATCAAGCAATAATAAAAATAGGTGTGCTAAGCAAGGTCACGCACACAGGCCCACACCCACACAAAGATACATTAAACTTATGTTGGGACAGCAGGTGTGGGGTCATTAATGTAGCAAAAATATTTATAAATGTTGTAATGTTATGTTGTAAAAAATGTTATAAAAAGTTATATAACTGTATAATCAGATTTGTAGATGTTAGTGAGATTTGTGAATGTGTCCAAATCACAACTTTCTAACTTTATTCACTGATTTTGAGTAAACTGGATTATATATTATGTTTTTTCTGATGTCCCCCAGCTGCTCTGCCTAAACTCTGTAGGATTTCCTGATGGATAAATAGCTTTAGTTATTGCTGAGACATGCAGCTAGTTAGCTGGGCCGCTCAGCCCAGTGTGAACATGGCTGGACCTGGACCAAACAAACTTGTGTCTGCCTGATACTGTATTCCATGTTGTCAAACGGCCTCCATTGGTCTCGGAGGTTGTTGGATCCGCATTCATTGTCAAGGCTTTTGTCATACATAAGTAGCAATGGATAATGAGGCACACAGATAAATCGCCACACACATTTCCAGATCTCTGCCGCAGTAGAAGTACACCAAAAATCATGAGTAAAAAAACAAACCAAAATATGAGAGGCCTTCCTGAGTCATAACTATTGACTTGTCAGTATCTCCAATTTTTGGAGCCATAAATATCTACGTATGGATTTACAGATTTGTCTGTACATTTACAGATCTGCATACACATCTGCAAATGTGAATATAGATTCTTTGCACATATCCAAATTTGCTGTCACACACATGGATTAAGATACATTTTCACAACTCTGTAGTCACATTTGTAAATAGTTTTGCTACAGTAATGACCCCGTAAGCAGGCAGGCATGGTCGATATGCACTATGGCAGTCCCAAACCCTCATGCAAATAAGTTAGAAGACAAAAGGCTTAGCATATGACAGCTGCAGCACAAGTATCGGCTCTCTACAGTGATGACTGTACAGACGTCTATAAGGAACATGCCTTTAATTCCTCTCGCACAAAACACTTGCTCAGCAAAGAGGGGAAATACTATCAAATTGGACTTGATTTAGTAAACTGATGATAAAAGCTATAATACAATGAATGAACTCAGTATAACATAGAACTGTAAAACTTCAAGTAGCCCAGGATTTTATTTGATGAACTTAACCTGCCTATATTTCAATTTCAATACAGGCCTTCAATTCCTTTCGAACAAAACTCTTGGTCAGCAAAGATGGGAAACACAACCAATTTGTTCATTTAAACCACTATGTATAAAACTTAGCCTATCGAGTAATATATCAATTATGAATCTTTCATTTGATCTAGCTCAGAGAGACAGCACATCTAGGCCAACCTCATGCACAGAGAGAGAGAGAGAGAGAGAGAGAGAGAGAGAGAGAGAGAGAGAGAGAGAGAGAGAGTTATTCATTGATGACTGAAGTTGACAGCGAGCAATGGATTAAGGAATGGAATGAGACCTGTTTATTCGCCCAAATGTGTTGCCACACCCAGTGAGGAAACGGACTTGGTATTTAATCCGAGTTTAGTTTCTAATTGAAGTTTTACGGTATATAAGGTCACGTCCTTGGCTGCTCCTAACAAACACAGTCACACAAATACACACCCACGCCCTCACACACAAACAAAGACTAGCAACCCTGTTTGTTTATCTCCATTCTTTTTCTTCATTTTCATGTTTTTGGGAGCACGATGGAGCAGCTGGTTTGGTTTACACACACACACACATTAGCAGTATACAATGACATTTAGTTGACAGCTATTGTCCTTAACATGGTTTATGAATGTATCCATACATGTAGATTTTCAATAATGAAAAATGATCTGTACCTATCATTTACCCACAAGCTCTTACACAACCTCTCAAGGATGGCTGTCAATGCACAGCACACCAACTAGCACCTCTATATGCCAGCATCCATTTCCAATGTGTGAGTTTGTATACACGTGTGCTGGGATGGATAGTGCATGTGTGGGTGAGTGATTATCAATAATCAATAAAAGAAATCATTCAAGGCATCACCTCCAAGACTGGTTTAAAGTACTGCATGAACCTCTCCAGTTCTCCCTCTGCCGTCCCCCCATCCATCTCCCTTTCCTTTCTCTTTCATCCTCATGATCTCTGTCCATTTTTCACAACAACCAGCGGGCTTCTCTCCACCTCAATTATCTAAGTGAGGACTTGAACTGTCTGATGGAACTCCGGTATCTGTTGGAGTCAAACCAAATCTGCAGCCATAAAAACAGAAAAAAAAAATATATAGAACTTGGCACTCTGCATTTAAAAATCAATTTTGATCATGCTTTCCTGAAACATACTTAATGGCTTCAACCTCTTTTTTAATTGTGACTATGAGGTGCAAAGACATTCTACAGACTATTGTTCATCAACTCTGACTTCCCGTTCTTAACGAGATTTCTTAATGAACGTAGATCGAGCACTGGCAAACACAATGAAACACACAGGCCTACTCGTGTTTACAGCTGTCCATCAATTCTTATTGATAGACGATTCTGCTTGCATCAGATGAGAAGGGTATTGGTTTTAGCTTAAGAACCTAAATCAGGCTTTTCATTATCGCCTTTTCCTTTTTCTCTCCTTCTACAGACTTTCATTTCTCGCCCAGCCGCTTCTCTCTTCCGATCACACTCCCCCAGTTTGACGCCCACTGGAAGAGCCGAGGAGAAGAGGGAGAGAGAAAGTGAGGGGACAAATGAAAGAAAGAAAGAAAAGAAGAAAGAAAGATAAAGAGACAGGCGTGGAGTTGAAATAAAAATGAGACAAGACAAGAGAACATTAAAGGCATCTGCCATCTCCTTCAGGGAGGAGAATAGGTCGACAGAAAGGAAGAAAAGAGACAAGGAGGGACTGAGAGGGAGAAAAATTCAAGCCATGAATTTTCATTAATAAAAAGACATGGACTCTAAAACTCTGTTTTTCATAAAGTAATGAGCGGGAGTGGCAAAGGCACAGCCAGCAAAAGAGAACAGAGATTTTTCTAGCAATGATAACAACAGAGAAAGAGACCAAGTATCAACTGGAGACCACAGACTACAAACAGAAACAGAATGAAGGCAACAGAGACACACCCAGCTGGCCTATTCTAATAGGCTACCTGTGAATCTGTGCTCTCACATGATCCCATATCCTCCCTCACATGATCAGTGATCCATATATGACAAACTGCATAAGTGGAAGTAATGTTTCCACCTTATTAGCTAAAGAAAACCAACCTTCTGTGACATGACAGAGCGAGAAGAAACGATGGAACAAGGACAAAAGTACCTCTGCATTGGGAAGGTGAGCGCAACATGCTCCAAGGCTTACTGACACTGTGACACAACACACACACTCGCACATACATAAACACAACCAAAATAAACAGACAATAGCAGCCAGGGGCCGATTCAGCTTATTACACTCCCCATTACACAGACAAATGAGATCCTGGCCTCCTACTGATAATCTGCCCCCCATGTCCTCTGCATTGTTGTATTACATCACCCAGAAGCAACAACTGTCGAGCCTGGCTATTATAGTGCACACCCCTCCAACAATATGGGCATGGTGCTGGTCAAACTGAATGGGATGTACCAATCATGACTTGGTCATTAACTGGTAAAAGCTGACTCTAATTATGTGGTCACTGACCCGTCCAAATCAGCCAAAGGCAGAGGTGTCCTGACGACCTGGGAGTTGTGGATGTCTGCAATTAAATGTCCCTGATTTGTTTCTGACCTCAGTGACCTTTGTTAGTTGTCATTCACTTTCTTTCTTTCTCCCCTTATTTTTCCTGTCACTTTTACTGGCTACTATCAAAACAAAGGCAAAAATGAGCGCAAAAGTTAACCAAGGAGATTCCAGCTAAGCACCAGTGCGCGATCAGAACAGCCTGGTGTGACATTTGTGGACTTTTTTGGGCAACTTTAATGTACTGAGCCTACGTTAAAGGGGCAATCTACCATTTTATTACTGTACTTTCATAAAGTTTGGAGCAGAGGCTAAGATACCCCAATTTTAACACTGGATCGTATACTTCCCATAATGCAACTTGATAGTATCTTTCATTTAATGCTTCCTGCTTGGTAATAGTAGGCAACAGTTTGTAACCAGCATTCCCCTATAAATCCAAGCTTCAGCCAAGATAACCCTGATGATGTCACTATGACATCATTAGGGTTATTTTCTCACGCCTTACAAAGGTCCTCCAGGCCACAGAACAAATGTAGTCATACTACCCGTAATGTTTATGTGTAAAATCAGTGGGATGCCCCTTTAAGTATCAGTGGTTTGTTCCCCTCACCTTGGTGTACACGCCCCATGAGAGCTCCGTCTCAATCACCATGACGACGATGCCAAACATCCCGAAGATGAGAGCATAGTCACTCAGCCTCTTTCTCTTCTCAAAGAGCGCCCTGCGATGCCCCAGTTTATAGCCAATGTTTTGGTTCTTCCGTTTGGGGGCCTTGGAGGTGCTGCCCCTAGCCCCGGTGCCCACTGCCCCAACCCCACCTTGCCTGCTGCCCCTCCCCGGCTGCGCCCGCCTGCTCTCCACCAGTGCATGGTTCTGGTGGTAGATGGACATCTGGTTGGATGTGGAGTCAGTGATGTCATACCCTCCTCTGGGGTAAGGTGAGTCTTCTTTGGATGAAATCACAATCTCTGGAGGGCTCTGAATTAGGGGTTGATTGGTAGAGGACTGGGCTACCAAGGAGGTAGGAGGGGCTTCTCTCTGTCGGTCATGCCCCCCAGCAGCCGTTGCCCCGGCAACAGCTGAAACGCCACCCTCTTTGGTTTCACTGCTGCTGTCTGATTCGATGAGGTTTCTGCGGGAGGCGCTGAGGCGGCTCAGGGGCTTCATGACCCCGCCTGTGTACTTACAGGAGCTCATGGCGATCTCCGTGAAGGGGTTACTGTCCCTACGGTGGACCAGAGGGCTGGCCTGTCTGTGTTTGCAGCCCCTCTCTCTCTCCCTGTCCCTGTCACGGTCTCTGTCCCTCTCCCGATCCATGGAGGGCGAGTGGGATGAGTAAAAGAGGGCATTGTAGACCGGGGAGTTGTCCCCGCTCAGACTGTGCTGCGAGCCCAGGCAGGAGGAGAGCGGGGTGCTGGTGGGGTGCAGGGCGTTGGGGATGGGTGGAGGCAGAGGCTGGGCTCCAGAGGATGACAGGGGCAACTTGGGGAGCGATGTTGGAGGCAAGTTGGGCGTGGCAGGGGATGGGGACGGGGTGCTGCCATTTAGACGGTCAAGGCTTGATCCTCCCATGTGGTTGGAGTGGTTTGATCCTGGCTGGTTGCCAGCGGTGGAGGGATGGGATATACTGCTCAGGGGAAGGAGGAAGCGCTGGTCTTCATCCTCACTCCCTCCTAGTAGAGCCATGCTCAGAGAGGGGGGAGGCTCCATGGTCACAGCTGTGGCCACGCACCTGTCTACAGACAAACACAAAACAAGAGGAAGAGAAGAACTGTAAAGAAAAGCGCAAAACGACAGAGAACATTTATCATGACAGAGAGAGAGTGGCTGGAGGGAGGAAGGAGCTTTGTGCTGGATAACGGTTAGTTAAAAGAAATGAGGGAAAAGACTGAACTTCAAATCCTGAAGATCTGTGACAAAGAGGGGCAGCAGAGTGAAGAAAAGTAGCCATAATTGGAGAATATGTTCTTCCTTGAGTCGCATTTGAGTCAGCTGCCCAGTCAGCCCCTCTCAGTAGTCTCTCTCTCTCTCTCTTTCTCTCTCTGTTTCCCAGTGTCCTCTCATCCTCTCACATCCCACAATGCTTCCAGCAATTTATGCCATAAAATGTCATCTGTGTTACATTGTTGTTATCCAGGAGGATGCTGTAGATCCCCCTGGAAATGAGATCAGTCAAACAGACTAGAGGATAATAATTGGCATTGATAGCACAAGAAGTACTGTGACTGTGTGTACGCCTCAGTTAAACACAAGTTGTCTGCATTTGGTTGCATTTGACTGATCCAAAACAATAACCTACTTTCAGTATGATATAACCAGACACCTTCACGGCCCCCTCCTCCCCGTCTGATTCTCTACCCACCTCCTACCTCTTCTCTCTCAGTCCCTGTCCCCCAGGTTAGTTGTGTTGAATCACTGGCTGGATGAAAATAGACCACCACACTTTTTCTTTTTCATGTTGCCACAGCCATCCTATCATCTTTTCGTTTCGCCTCCTTTCATATAGGTCCCCCCCCCTTCCACAGGTCCTCGCTTGTCTCTCGAAATTGGTAAATGGTAAATGCTTCCCACAGATGTTGCCTCCGTCTCCGCTCACTTGATATGATCAGTTTGTTTCTTTCTCAATCACCAGCGGTCTCTCGATGGTGCCCATTTCGATCCCGTTAGTGACAATCGACTCGAGATGAAGAGGAATAATCCATAATCACTGGATTAAATCGGTCAACCTGTGGCTGCACGTCAAAAGCAACATAAACGTGCGTAAAGAAAAAAAAACGCAAAGGTGGGATGTCAAGTAACAGTCCTCGGATGAGCAGTGAAGCCTGAGATTTAATATGTGACTCCACCGACTTCTACTCAATCTACAGCTCCCTGTCTCCTCGGATCTGTCTCTCACTCTCTCCTCCAACTTCTCTCCCTCTTTCTCCGCCTCCAGTCCTGTCGTTCATTCCCATTGGACGGAATCAGAGAGGCGAAATAAGCGCTGAAAACAGGTGGCAGGATTTGTAAGATGTAGCCGCCGAACAAATGTCTAATCTAATGTACTCGGGTTATTATTATTATTATTATTGTTATTTTGTTCCCGTAGCCTCGGAAAACAGCGCTTGCAGTCGCTGCCTCTTTATAATAAAGATTATATGCCTTATCTGGTCGCGTAAAGCACCTGTTACGCCCGTAAAAGGACGCAGGAACTGGCAACTCAGTTCTCAACTCAAGTATTAAGATGATAAATGGCACATTTATAAAAACAAACGTGAACACATGTTTAAACCTGCTATTATTTGCCCAAATAACACATAAAGGTGCATCTTTGTGCGCCCTTATGGAAAGGACTTGCACACTTCTCTGTTTATTGAAGGAAACTCCGTTGGAGAATTGATAGTTTAGATGTTATAATGCATTAGCCTTGAACTATAATACATTAATGTTTTCTATATTTTCTTATCTGTTTATCTGGGCGACGAGTTGTTCCACAATCACCCTTGCAGGTATAAATAAAGTTGTATTGACCTGAATTGAATATTAGGTCAATAATTAATGGCTTACGGAAAACAAACAAAAGAAAATCCAATGCATAATTTACAGGAGATGAATGTAACCATCATTTTTTTTCGTTAGGGATTGTCTGATTTCAGTCCTAGCAGTCTAAGTAATTTATAATTCCATCTCTACAGAGTCTAAACAGCATAATCCTCCATAATTAGACTATTCTACCTGGTCTAATCGGTTTAATAGTTCTCTGTGTGCGTTATGTGCACCCTTAATCGGATGAGCGCAGACGCGGAATTATGTGGGAGCGGATTAAACGGTTTCCTTATAACAGGTCAACCTATCCTGCGGTTATGCAACACGACCAATAAAGGGGAAAAAAATCATATCGTGTGCAGGGTGATTTTTAGTATTTATACAACACCATGCCATATGCCAACGTCTCACTCAGACGGTTAATTTGGAAGGAAGGCAGACAGTGGTCCATTAAGGATGTCATCATACCATATGTTTCTACTGTCAATATCATATTTAGATGTATTTTTGTCGTATGTTATTCTCTAAATGGTGCACACGTGGCTCTTCTGAAATTGACAGCCGATTATTTCATCCGTTTCTTCCTCGTGATGGGGGGAAATAAACACAGTAATGTGTTGTTTCTGCCCGGGGCTGATTCGTAATGGGTCACTGATGGGGAGTAGCTGGTTCAACAAGCGGTAAATTCCTCAAAGAAAGGGCTGAGAGAAGGCCAAAGGTCACGTCTGCACCACCAAATCATTTACTGGGGATAATGGGACAGAAATATTAAGACAGAATGAAGAGAAACTTTGGGAGTATGTACCGGTACTTTGTTGGGCTTGATTTTATGTTTTTTAGGATTAAGATGGTGATTTAGCATCAGGGTTTTTATTAAGGTAAGGCAAGGTTAGGCAAGGGTGTAGTTTTGATGATTAATGTTAGGATGAATGAATGATTTAAAGCTGTTGGTTCATTCATCGATTAGTTGATTGACAACAATTTTAATAACCAATTAATCGATTATATGATATTTCAAGCAAAAATTGTCAAATGTTCTCTGGTTTGACAAAACTATGACAATATGCTGTTTTTCTTTTTATATCGTTGTAAAATTAACATCTTTAAACTTTTTAATTGTTTGTCAGACAAAGACATTTAAAAATGACACTTGAGGCTGATGTTTTTACAATTTCTTTACAGATCAAAAATGTATTTATTAATGTTGAAACCGGTGGCTCAGCCCCATGTACGATAGGCTGAGTCATTTCTGCAGCGACCCGGGTTGGACTGAGGCCTGTGGTCCTTTGCTGTGTGTCGCCCACTCTCTCTCTTCCTGCTTTCCTGTCTGTCGACTGTCCCTTTTTTATTAAATAAAGGCAAAAAATACCCAAACATAATTCAAACAAACAAACAAACACATGTGCGTGTGCTTGTGGAGGGTTAGTCCAGGTGGTTTTGATTTCACCTGCACAGTTGGTATATTCCTCCTTATTTGTGTCTTCTTAGCTTGTCAAATAAAAACTGAATTATGCAAAAAAAAAAAAAAAAAAGAGCTAAACTTTAATGTTCTGGCAGCAGTTTCTTCACAGCTGTTCTGTTCAATAAAACACAGGAGAGAGAGAAAGTCAGAGCAAGAGATTGGACAAACACAATACAATACAACGAAGCACAGAAAATGGGAAAGGGGGCTGCCATAGGGCCCAGGGGGACATTAGGACTGACAGAAAATAGAAATGGTGGCAGGCCACAGTGTATATCTTTCACAAGTCTTAGTATTGTCGACAGAGGTTAGAGGGCAGCCGAGAAAGATGGAGAGTTTGGAGCAATGAAAGCAGAGGGCAGTGACACAGAGGAGGAATGATGGACCTATTGAATGAAAAGGTTAGTCCATAGTCCTGCCCTGCAGCATATGTCAGATGCATGGTGTAAGAAATATGTGAACTAGAAAGTGAATAATAGAATACAAAGAGGAATAATAAAGTGGGATGGCAGTTGCCATGCCAACCCTGTAGTATACAGATGGGCTCTCACTCCACCTGATCTATCTCTCTTTCTCTTCTCCCTCCGAGTTTAAAGCCACATAAAAGCTCTACTACAGGAAATGATACTGTATAAATCACATAAAACTTCTAAGTCACACAACAGGTGGGCGGGTGAGGAAATAGAGGAAGAGAGTAATGTGTATCAGGTGGAGAAAAAAAAGCGAAGATGTAGAGGAAATATGACAATTTGGACATAAGTGAAAGGAGAGAGGGATTGACTAGATTTTTCAAAAGCACACACCACACACTCACATACACACACTCACTCACAAACACATTCACAAAAATAGCAATCATTGCATTTACAGTACAGTTCTTCCATTTTCCATTCAACATTTCTTTCAAACCTGTCTACATTTGCAAAGCTATCACATGTTTTTCAAACATTGAATTATACAATGTTTAGCCATTCAGGAAAACATGGGCTATTTTTTTCTCTGTCTGTCTCCTCTTAGCTGTTAAGTCCCCTTCAGTAACAGGAGGGTTGGAAGAAGCATTCAAGTCCTAATAACACTCTCATACAGCAAAAATAAAGTCCCAGCCACCAGCTAGTTAGCTTAGCTTAGCACAAAGACTGGCTAGCAAAGCTTTGTCCAGAGGTAACAAAATCTTCCCACCATACTATACCAAGAAATAGACAGGCTATTGGCCACACGACCAGTACCAGTGGAATTTGTTTTCAGTATAGTCAGCACAAATATAAAAACGGACAACAGCTGACAAGCCTTTTTATCTCAACACAATACAAGGATATATTTAACACGTCATTCTCAAAGGCAAGCAGTACACACAACCATATACAGTGGATGCATGATAAAGACAGCAGTACTGTATGTGTGTAGGGGGCTCAGAGTTCTATACAGGGAATAAGCAGTTTGTGAACGTGTAGTCTAAGTGGACAGTGACCCGTAGCTCCCTGAGGGAAGGAGTTGGAAGAGGTGATGAGCAGGATTTGAGGGGTAGAAGAGGATCTTTGCTCGCTTTACAGTTCGGTGAGTGTGTAGAGATTCAATTGAAGGGAGTACCTCTGATCAGCTGTAATTTTTCCCATGTTTGACTGCCCGTGCTGCTGTACCATACTGTCATTGAGGGTACCGAATGAGAAGTTAATGCTTGATCTGTTATTTTTTAACCTGTCTCATGAAGTAGTAGTAGTTGTTTTCACAGTATTTTCCACTTCAGATTAGTACTAATGTGACAGGAATTTTAAAGGATGGTGATGGTGTCTTCATTTATTGGTATGGGTATTTTGGTATTTGAGATGCGCTGGAACTCAATAATGAGCTCCTGGGATTTGGCTGAATTAAACAGGAGGTCATTGTTTTGCACACCAAGTAACAGCTCGGGTCACCTCAGTCTGGTGCTGCGTTTTGCGTCATTGTTGGAGATGAAGCCTGCAAAGGTTGTGTCGTCTGCATATTTGATTGTTTTTGCAGAAAAAGAAAGAGAATGGTGAAAGAAAGAGTTTGAGTGACTTGATGGAATTAAAGGCAGAACCAAAGTTTGGTTGTGTTGGTGTGATTTAAGGTCATTATTTATCTAAGCATATTTTGGCCAATTGTCACAAGGTGTTGCAGGGTGTGGTGGATGACTATGCTGTCAGTTTACTCAACAGACTGGCTTGGTAAGAAAATTGATATGGGTCCATAAGATGGAACAGATGCCAGGGCAACTGGTCTGAATTCGTTAAGGCAGGTGATGTTTTAGGACTTTGGCCAAAAAATGATGGTAGAGACTGTGAAGCACTAAGGTGGCTGTACACTGACTTAGAGAGGAGTTAAAATGTTGGAAAACACCGGGGCTAATTGAGCTGCACAGTGGTTTAGTAGAGCAGGACAGATCCTGACTGGCCCTGCTGCTTTCCTGAGGTTCACCTGAGGTTCCTCCTTAATGCAAAAGGGTGGCACTGTAGCAGAGAGACTGGTGGAATAGGTTTGTCAAACCTTGCATAAAACTTATTTAATTTATCTGGGTCATTATCTAATCTTCTGTAAAACCACAACATGTATTTTTTTTTACACTTACAGAAATTAAACAAATGGTTTATTGGAGAGCTTCAGAGGTGCTTGTAGGATGATTTTTTTTTAAATCTTTGGATGGGGTTAAGATAGCTGTTTCTTCCTGTTTCCAGTCTTTGTACTCAACTAAGCTAACCATCTGCTGTCTCTAGCTTTATATTTACCATATAGACATGAGAGTGTTATCAATGTGCTCATCTAACTCAGCAGATTTCCCCAAATGTCCCACAACTAATCCTTTAACCCTCCATCTTTTAAAATCCTAATGTTAGGGTTAGGGTTAGCTATAAAAATCCTATAAATTATTTTTCTTTTTTTTTTTTTTTTTAAACCAGCATCAGTCCTAATCATACGTATCAAATATTAATGATTTTTTTTTAACCCTTATATGCCAAGTTTTTGTCATGATGCACCTCCATTTTATGGTCTAAAAAACACAAAAAAATATTTATTTTCAAAATACTTCATGCAAACTAGATTATTTATGGTTTGATTATTGCATCTTGGTGTATGTGAAAGATTAGCAGCAATACTTATTTATATGCATTATTATTTTTTGTATATTTTTTATATTTCGTAAAATCTTTACTAATCTACACTTAAAAGCCCCAGGCCTCAAATGAAGCGGAGAAATGAGAATTTACATGTTTTATACTTTGTATTTGAGCAGGATCAAAAATAGTGTTTTGAATGGGTTTCAATGTGCACATTTATATGCAAAGGAGTAACAACAGGTCTATTTTAGTCCACGTTGTTTACAATAGGCTAAAAATAAAAAATACATTCAAAAATGTGAGAACACTCAAAATGTACAACCTTGCATCAAGGTCATCATCAGATCATCAACAATATGCATGAAAAAATGCTAAAATATGCTAGAAAGTAAAAGCCAAATACACAAAAATGTGCAAAGGGGCATCAAAGGGTTACATAAAAGCAGAGATACCACACTAAAATTACCCCATTAAATAAAAGCCCTACATTTGAAATTCTACTCCCATCAAAGTACAAATGTATTTGAGTATCAAAAATAAATGTAAGAATGATCCCTTACAATGTCTAATATTACATTTTATGAATATATTCAATTACTATCACTGATCCACGAGCCTATAAGCAGGCTATATTTTTAGTCAGTAGACATAAAACTACTTTATCTACCATTTTTATATGTAATAGAACATTTTATTAACAGATCATATTCTGATAGAGTAGAAGTACAAAGTGTACTTTGTACATAAAAGTAACTTAATATTATATTATAATATTAAGTACCATGTGAAATGTACTGAATAATAACACGTCCACACTCAACCGCACTGAACTACAAGGTCAGTCGATAAAGAAAAGGAAATGGAGGAGCTGATTTTTCTCTTTCTCCGGATGAGACACCTGTTGTTGACAAAATTTATGATAAATGTCAGAGAAGTGATGAGTAAGCACATTGCATAGCATAGAAATCACTGGGCTGCCCTGACTCTATCAGACAGGTTCTAATCGTTGCCCTACACTGGCTCCATTGTATCTTAATGGCTCCGATTGCATTAGGGGCCTGGAAGATGTGCTGGCTAACCCACAGCCTAAAACCGACAAGCTGTATGCAGATGGATCTCAGCACAGCAAACAGCACTCTGATCTGACTGCCTGAGAGAGACTAATCAAATACAGAGAAGAGGAGGCTATGGGGGGTAAAAGATACAGAGGAGGAGTGGGTGTGGAGAGGGTGGAGTGAGTGGTGGAGCTTGCAGAAGGCTGTGGGTAATGCGTCCGCTCTCCCATTTATGTGGCGAGCAAGCAATGTGGAACATCTCGCCTCCAAACAACTGTGCCCTTTTAATGAAAGGACAGACACACATGCAGGCATGCTGTACACACACAGAGACAGTATATTCTTGTCACAAATTGTATCAAACACCAAACAAAATATTCTCTGCTCAGTGTCAGGTCTTATTAAGATATAAGATATCACATGGAAGAAGAGCATCGTCACCCCTGACTGAAGAGCCAGTTGGTTAAATGTGCTGCTTACAAGTGTATGCAGCTGTCATGTTACTAATATTTGGAAGTGTTTGAAGAGTTCAGAGGCTAACTATAGTTTCACAGTGTCAGCATGACAGTGAAGTGTATGCTGTGGTGTGCTGATGTACTGGATGTGTGTGTTTGTGTCAGCTGTCTCCTGAGTAAAAGTCACAGTCAGCAGACTAGTGACACTGCTGGATTTCCTCTCATACACACTTTTTGCTGTCACTTGAACATCCAGGTCCCCTTTTCCCCCTCTGGGATTTCATGGGTGGCTTTGTGGCTTTTTTTAGTTTGGATACTCGACTTGTCCTGGAGTCCCTGAAGCCCACCAGTGCCCAGACAGATCTTCATGCCAAGTGGTCCCAGTCTGTTCAAAATATGCCTAGTCACTGTTCCAACCAGGAAAGGTGCTTAGCTTGGCTTTTGCTGCCTATCACAGGGCCAGGAATGATGGGGACATACTAATCCCTGTTGCCACTCACTATCCAGATAATGACTGTGACCAGTGCTCCTTTGACTTCAACATCCCTTCTTGGATACCATCTGTTCGTCCTGGTCCAGCTCCACTGGAACAACCTCTGGCTTGATATCCAGACTGATGTCCAGGAAACAAGAGTGTTTTGATATGCTGTTCTGCTGCGTGCCCAGTTTTGGTTGCCTCAAATCCCAAAAGAGCCTAACAGGGATTTTCTCTGACAAAGAATAAAGTTGGAGACCCTTCTTAGCCTAAATATTAGAGTGAACTTCCATTTTGTTTCACTTAATTATGCGGGATCCATAGCAATGTTGGTCATGTGAATAGACATTGAACAGTACACCCCCCCTTATAATATGTACTATTTTATTCACTAAATTTAATTCACATGATTCCTTATTTTATTTCACAATATTTTATTTTATTCATTCATGCATTAATATGTCCTTTCACATTTTTTGATCAGGTAAATTTGTAGTGTCTATAAGTGAAGTTCATATAGGCACTGTGGAAAACAGGGGTTCTTTAAGTGACACAGGAAGACCATGCATGTCTGCAAAAGTGCACAGCATTGTGCTAATGTGTACGTGCAGAGAAACAAACTTATGCATGCCTGGAAGTCCCTTTTTTGTGTCCAAGTGTGCAACAATTATTATGATCATTATGTATATTGTTGTGTCTTTACCAATTAGTTGCAAATGTCTTGTAGTTTCATATTCAGATAACTTAAAGTTTAAGAGTTGTTTCTGTGTGTGTGGACTTACAAGAACTTGCATGGCTACATCAATCTTCTGATCCTCATTGCTATTTATCACACATGTGGCTACATTTTTTTTTCTCTCTCTCTCTCTTTAAAGTATTCTTGGTCATTTTTTATGCCTTTGTTAGAGTTTTGACACTAGAGAGATAACTGGGGATTGAGAAATGGAGAATGGCAAGCAACAAGGCTCTCTGGCCAGACTCCAACCATGGATGTTGCAGTTCGTGGTTGGGTCTTTAAATCCCTAGGATTGAATTTAGCTAGGTACCCAGCTATGTAGGAAGATGTCCTTTTACAATCCAGCTATTAAGCTCTGATTGGTCAATTGTTCCTCCAAATAGCAGAAAATTGCCACAATTTGAATTCCTCAACAAATCTGAGATGTGCAAAACAATTCAGATGCCTGGAATCAGAATACCCCTGTAAATCACTGATCAGCTGCAAAAAGCTGTTTGTTCCCCCCATCAGCCAACAGCACCCTTTCTTCTGCTGATTGAAATGGCAGCAATAGTTCTGAGAGGCTGTGACAAATTTAGGCCTCTTCGGTAGCAGGGAGTCATGGTCTCAAGCCTTTTGACAACAGGAATGTTATATTGTATGCTGTGTGTCACCGTTGATTGAAGAGGCAATTGACTAAGTATGTGCAGCTGTCCTGATACTAACATTTATAAGTGTTAAACGAGTTCAGAAGCTAATTACAGTTTCAAAGTGTCAACATGATAGTTACGTTTATGCAGGGTAGGTGTTTGTGTGTTTGTGTCTGCAGTCTCCCTGAGCCAGCTGTCTCTTATCTCTTAGCTGAGTGACACTTGTCATTATTGTAGTGGCCAAATGACTCAATCCATGGTGCTACAGTACTGTACAACCACTGTAGTATCCAGTCAGTGGTACTATTATTGACATTATTACAGCATTATAGAAATTAGCTTTGTGCTGCCATAAAATGCCATGTGTAGAGTAACCACCATTCCAACATATTTAGTTACCAAAAAGGAGGTAAATTTTCTTTAACGTCAGTATGATTCAAATAAAATGCAAAAAGCCAATCATCTAAACCATTTTCAAAATATACCTGAGGTAAATATAAAATGCAAAACAAAAACAAACCATCTACTCAGCACTTACATCATTACATCTTTGTCAGCGATTAAGTTTTTCCTCAATACCAAACTTAACTTTCTGCCTTTCTGACTTCTGACTTTTCTGGTTGTGTAACCTTCATAAAAGAGTAAACAAAAGATATTTATTGTCAATACACCAACGTGCTCACACATGAACAGTTCTCATTTTGCTCAGTTGTTATTGTAATATTTAGGTCGTCCCATAACGGCCAAACCCTAAGCAAAACTGAAATTTGCAGTTCTTGATCTTGGAAACAGTGAGTGACAAAACACTGCCAACTCAAGGTTCATTTGCTTGCTTGTTTTAGAGCTTTTCACTGAATCACAAGGTCGAGATTTCATAACTCTGAACACCTCTGGGTGTGTGCAAAAGAACTTGACACTATACCGTAGCTTCAAGATTGATCTTGAGATGAGATTGTTGTGTCAATATCAGTAAAGGCTCTTTATTTTATTACATTGCAGTTTATAAGTCTGAGTATGGCCGCCTCTTCTGGAGACACATATGCAGCACATTATGTTCACACCATTAAATTTCCAAGATCTTGGAATGGCAGGTCTTCTGTGAGAAGCCTATTGTAAAGTGGCTCGAACAACCCCTGGGCCTTTTTTGTTTCTGCTCAGGTGTTGCAGTCATTGGACAGAATCCATTTACCTCTACTAATCCTCAGGATGTGAAAAGTCAAACAGGTCACATACCATCACATAATAAGGAGGCCATAGCCATGCTAGAGGGTCGGTGAGGCTGTATTTAGGTACAGTGGTGCTTTGAGTTAAATGCTAATGTCAGCATGCTAGCACCCTCACAAGTCTAACATGCTGTTACATGACAGTAAATACAAAATACAGCTGAGTATGATGGAGACGTCCTTAGTTTTGCAGGTTTTAAGGCATAAACTGAAGTACTGGACAATGTAAAATTTTAACCTGATGATGGTGTTACGTGAAAAGTCAGGGGATAACCAAGACCAAGAATATATCTACAGTATTTCATGGCAATTCATCCAATAGTTTGTTGAGATATTCCACTAAAAACAAACACGTCAACCTTGTGGTGGCACCAGAAGAAAAGAAAGTCAGGAGATCCCCAAGCTAACAAAGGATACACTTTCTCGGCAGCATGAGTACCAATCAAGTCAATCAAGTGAATGTTGAGATATTTCACAGGACAAGTGAAAAACTGAGCTGCTGGCAGTGCCACAGAAAGACAAATAGTAAGGGGATCACCACAGTCTGTCCTGAATGTCCACACAAACTTTTTTTTAAATTTATGAAATAGTTGTTGAGATTTTTATATTCTGGATAAAAGTGGTGGACTGGCACACCAACATTATTAGATTTATATTCATCCTAGGCTTGCATAACTCAAGTGCGACACCTTTATAAAGCATTAGGTTTAAAAGGTCAAAGTAAAAGCTACTCAAGATTCACAAATGATAACACTTGACATTATTCATAGTTTAACACATTGGTCTATTTCACTCCCAGAAATAATGTCATTATTAATGTATGCAATTATACACAGGTTGTTTAAAGATGTTTTTAATTCCACGTGTATCACGTATCACGGCAGTAACATTGTCCATTTTATACATACCATTACCGATTTATTATATATTATTATTTTGAACCAAGCCCAATAAAATGGCTAACCCTAAGTTAAGTTCAGACAGGTTTACATCAAGTTTGTATGTGGGTGCAGTAAGCTGATTTCTATCTTGATTATAGTTATTATGATAAAAAATGTAGATGTACCAAACTGAAAACACCATCTATTACCCTCACATAGTACTTTTCTAGCACCCCTGTTTTCCTTTCTGATGCTTCATGGACTCGAGGCTCAATCCCTCCTGTCACACTTTTGATGGCCATTATAAATTTGCACCGGGACTCCACAGGTTCTCATGATCTTGTGTTTTTTTTAACTTAGCTTCTAAGCCATTTCTCTCCCCACTCAGCTTTCATGTATTCCCTCCTTCCCACCTCTCATTTATTTCCATTGGAGAGCATCGATTGGTTCGTTTAAGCTCTTCGGTCTGGACTAATATTTCACTCCATGCATCTCCATTCCAGTTGTCCATCCATCCCTCCATCGTGCTTTACTCCTCTCCCTCTGTCATTAGTACTGCCCTCCTGCCATCTAAATTCTTGACATGAGAGACAACATGAATCAAACTTGATGGGTAAAGATCCTGACTGAAACAAGCCCTCATTATTGCACACAGACCATTTGGACAGCACAAACACACGTCTATATTGGGTAAAACAATAATCACTGTTGCAAACTTGGGAACCATATTGATGGGTTTCTTAGCTCCAGCTGTATATGTAGGGTTATTATCATACATAGTGGAAGAACCACTATATTCTTTTAAAGTATATCTAATAGATTTTTAAAATTTCTATAAGTTGTTGGGATCCCGCTGCTACACATCGTCCTCTAATGAAACCAGCTGTTTGGGGGCCATAAACCCCCCAAAATTATTTATGAAGCACAACACTGATTGGCCGGCAATATTGCTGCTATCGTCCAGGCACACAAGAGAAACAATTACTGCTGAACTGGAGATAAGACCGAATCTGACACTACACAGAACTGATTCAAAATCAGACACTGAATATCACTATGTGTTCCCAGTGAGACATCACACAGAGCGACAGCTCTAAATGGCTTGTTCAAATGTTCAAAGTGTTATTGAATCACATTAAGCCAGTGCTGAAACAGTGTGGAGTATAATGATTTTACAGCACATAACTAATATCTCCTCAGTATCTGCATTATCTTAGCTGCTTTCCTTCTTACTATCACTATCGCTATCTCTAAATGGGTTTTGATGCTGTTCGCAGGTTTAGATGTTACTTGGTTGCTCTAGTACTTACTGTGTACAATAATAATGTACAATAGAGTTGAATTGAATGTACACTTAAAAATGTCCTCACCTTTCAGGTCTGTATCTCATGAATGAAAGCAAAAGGATCAAAATATCTTACGCTGGCAAGAACGTGTAATTAATGTGCTGGTCTATAGATAAAATAAATGTCAAGCCTGCAAAGATTTTAATAAGGAAATCTACCCACAGATTTTGTCAAGCATCCACCATGAATATCAGGTCACCTGGGGCTGATTTCATGTAGGTTTTTTCCTCTCCTCACATTCACACATGCACAGAGCCTCCGGCCCTAACACGAGGACATGTTTCCATCTGCTGATCCTTTGGAGCATTGCATAGACTCTGCAGCTATTTGGAGGCAAACTGGAGCTAAACGCCACCCTGAGGAAAGGAGCCCCAGCTGTAAAAATGATCTCCTACTCACTCAAAGCTTCAGCTTAGAAAGTCTCTTTCCAGCCATCATTTCTCCATATCCGAGGCCTTGTCATGGACGAGGAGTCTGAAACAGAGGCACTGCTAAACATTTACATAACCCTTTAATGAAACTCAACACACTAAATATCTGTAACCCATCTTGAACAGACAGTATAACAGACTCAGGTAAGAAAATACTAGAAACACACGACTCCACTGAAACAATGCTACTTATTTATTTTTTAATTTCCAAATGTCATTGGTAAAAAAACAGCATATTCCATTGCAGTTTAATTAAAACATCAGGAAAAAAATATAGAAAAGCAATTGTAGATGATTTACAAAATATATACATTAAACTTATACATATACATACACACACAGATATATATACACACAGCATTACACTCATACATCCAGTTTTGCATACAGTGGGGTCCTAAAGTCTGAGTCCACTACCAAGAACTGTACATTTAATGATAAAAATGATAAAACTAACACAAATTTTCACCTTTTAAAGTTCCTCATTAAAATCTTTTTAGAGCCGTCAATCATAATAATGCAGTCTTGAAACGCAATAAATACAAAAAACTATTGTTTTCTGTGTTATCTTTTATATGTGTAACTCCTTTGGCAGCTGCTCCAACTAGATAAAAGGACTTCTGCTGAGAAAATACTTCAGTGGGTCAAACAGCAGTAGTAGTTCTCCTCAATTAAAACTTGAATTTAAGGGCTGCAGTTAGCGCTGTTCGCTATCTGTAAGGCATATTGTACATAACCGTTTCAAAGAAGATTAATTTTCCAGCACAACAATGGCTCTGTACATGAATCAAAGCTACACTAAACCATTTGAAGTATCATGGAATGCTGATATTGACATGGCTTTTCGTCTGTAGTTACCAGACCTCAAACAAAATAAACATCTGAGTCAAACCGTAACATATGACAGTACGTCTCCGACATTCTCGCATGCTCTGAAGAAGTGCTCTGATAATGTGGATGTTTTACAAAAGAAAAAAAAAAGTACTTGCTGCATTAATTTAAAAATAATTAGAAAAAACATTTATTTTTAATAAGATATGTGTTAGTTTTTGATAAATGAGAGTTTCTGGAACTGGACTCAGGCTTTTGGACCCCACTGTACATCTGTGTGTTCATGTATTTGTATATACCTGATGTATATATTGCACCATCCATCTACATGTAACCAAATCAGGAACAGACTACATGCTCTCCTTAGACAACAAAACTGTCCTCACTTAGCAGTCCTCAAGAACTGGCCATGCAAGAGAACCTAAAAGCCTTATTGTATTGTGATGTAAAAAAAAAAAAACAATATGCAGGCAGGACAGTTGAGACTTTCCAGGACGTGCAAACATGGCCAGCTACTGATGAACCATTTGACTGAAGTGAAGGAAAACAAAAAAAAAAAAAAAAAAAGGAGAAATGCAACCCACAAGAACACAGCATAAGAACAGAAATATTGTACTTGTATTGAGGTCAAGACGTCAGTACTTCTATATAAAAGCACAGAGAAATGATGGGACTGATCAAAGAAAGTGCACTGACCAACGCTATGCTAATGGCAATCATAGCAACAACATGTGGATGCGTGGACAGCTAAGGGTGTACCGTAACTTTAAATTTGTACTCGGAAAAGGGGCCTGATCGTAAGCTTCAAAGTATTTACAGGAGCTGAAGCCTCAAATGTTGGACAGTGAATGTTTGGTTAGTCACTGATCAGAATAAAAGTTGGCATTTATATTCTTATGTACAGTGAAAGCCTCTTGTGTACAATGTAAGCTAGGAGTGTGCTGAGCTAATTTCCAAGTTTACTCATGACATCTAACTAGGGTGAGTGCAATTTTCAAAAATTGAGATTCCTGCTGAGAGCGTCGCATTGTTTCCGCTCGTCATCCTTAAAGCAGCGGTTTGTATTCCCATGCAGTAGGACACAGGGAGCAGAAAAACACTAAGCACTTCATGACAGAAGACTTCAAACTCTAAATGAATGTAATCACCACTACAAGCACTGTTACAATGGCGGGTCATATTAGATTGAATGCCAATTAGCAGCACTTCAGCTACTCAGCCTCTTGTGGCAAATTTAGACAACAAACCGTAGTCTAAAGACAAATCAACTAGGTCCAAACCGCAATTGCACTGGTCAAAGAACTCAAAAATGAGTTCACATATCAAGCAGACCTGCGGAAAAACAAGTGACAAATGAAAAACTGAAATTACAGTTTAAAAATCATGCAGTTAGAAACAGTATGAAGAAGGCTGACAAACACAGTAGCTGTTTTACAAACTAATAACCCAGATTTGTAGCAGTGTTTGCCACGGTGACTTCAAACTGATTCCTTTCTCATGTAGTGTTTATATTTTTCTGTACACCCTGTGGATCTCTCCATCCATAGCTCTCTGTGACCCACTCATCCTTCAGGCTTTGCCCTTGTCATCTTCCTCTCATTCATTCTGTCCTTTTCCGTCGCTCTTCCTCTGCAGCCTTTAACCATGTTCCATCACAAGATACAGTTCTGGCTGCTGGCTACGCATTGTTTGATTGTCCTTTTTTCCCCCCCTTCACATCCACTCCTTCAATCTGCCCTTGTCTCTTTGTCCCCCCACCCCTCCCCACACGCACACACATATTTATATTACACACTTAACAATGCACCCTCCGCTGTTCTATGCCTCCTCTTGATTGTACTCCACCACTCCTCCGTTTCTACTGCTGCCGTAACCCACAGGGACACTCGCCCCATTGTTCCCGATTCCCTCCCCTGCCTCAAAACTTTTCTCTTCCAGAGGCTTGCCGATCCAAGCGCCGTAACCGTGGACGCCAAGAGCTCGGAAAAAGTGCTGCTTTGCTAGCTGGAAGGACATGGCGGACATCTTGGCCTGGGAGTAGGAAGGCAGGGCGAGGAGGTCCGTGCGCCCGCACCGCTGGCACAGAGAGTGAAACAGACCGAACAGGTTGGACTTGGACACTCTGGACACGCTCATTTTGTTCCTGAAGGGAAGACATTAGAGAGCGCTTTAGCTGAGTGTTCATTAAAAAAATTGTGAGAGTCATGGAAAACATAAATTGTTTGGCAAGCTGGCATGACACATTTTTCTCTCCGATCCTGCAGTGTTTCCTATTTAGCTTACTTAAGTGCCTGCTGCTCACTGATTTTGGTGACTTAATTAAAATTTAATTAAGCTTGTGGTTATTTGACAGTTTTCACTGAATACAATAGAGCACTTATTATCCAAAATTAAAAACATCCTGCCAAGTTTTGTATTTTTTGTGAATTGTTTATTCATAGTTTGCCACAACTTTTATTTCCTGTCACAGGAAGTGCTGTTATCAGCAGTTTTGCATAATTTGGGACACGCAGTACTGACACAAATTGAGTTATAACAACTGTTTGTGATATCAAACTTCAAATAAGTTCTTTTGGAAACAGCAACGTTTGCTACACAGTGAAATGAAGTCATGATGATCAATAACTCATGCAGACGAAAAAACAAAATCACATTTCTGGAAAGTATTTTATTTTATTTAAACTAAAAATCTCTGCTCAGCAAAGAACTGAATCTGTGTTCAGTTAATCCAGAGTTATTGTTAGCCAGTAGAGAAAGAAGACACTGAACAGCAGCACTACACTCTTTAAATTATAAGTTGCTGAGTGAATGACAAGCTAGACAACCAATCCAAAGCTATTAATAAACAATGTGAGTTTCCATCAAGAGCAACAGGATATGGTTAGCAACGTACCCATCCAGTTTTCCTTTGGTCCCGTCCAGCACCTCCACACTGTGCTGATCTGGAAAGCTCCAGTTTACACTGGACTCCTTGGTCTTGCCCGTGTGACGCGTGGAGTCGTATACACTCACCCGGCCCACCTACAGTCCGGCCAGGTGGTGTGGGAGGAGGGAAAGGGGAGGGGAGGGGGGGGGAGAGAACATATTTTGTTCAATCGGCGCTAATTTAGCCCTTCGGCGTGAGTCAGCTTTTCCAAACAGAGCGTGTAAAATTAGTTGTGTAATGCATGTGTCAGTGTGACGGCTGCGTCACGCTGTGTGTCGATTAGAGACTGTAGATTCAACCAATGTCACTGATGTGTGAATGAAAGCCATGAAAGTGTTCAAAAATGAGCTAAAACAAGGAACAAGTTGAATTGTGCTCAGCTGCCAGCTACTGTAATTTAAGGCATTTTGCCCGGTGGTGTGACAGTGACCTAGCTGCTTTTTGTTAATTGATGGATGATGCAAATTTAAAGAAGATGAAACAACAGTTTGCAGGCACAAACAGGAGTGTTGCCACCTTTATTGACTAATTAAGTGAGAATGACCTCAATACTCCTGATTAATGTCCACATGTGACATTGCCAAAAACTTACCTCTGGGTGGTTTAGCTTGAAAGGAGAAGGGAGACTTTGGGAGAAAGCCTCCCCGTCTCTGGCCAGCCGACAGCAAACAGCACGTGTCAGGTGCCCGTGGCTGTACAGATAGCCTGACATATCAGAACAGCAAAGACAGGTTGTAGGACAGAAATTTGAGACAAGAAGCAATGTATAAGTGGGAATTCATCCAATTTCACTGTGGCCTCTCTCATGAATATTTGTCACATTATCTCTTCTTCAATCCAGGGAAAACTATGTAACAGCATGTTTTACCAAGCGTGATGGACTTCAGGTAGATGGGATGCAGGAAATGGGTGAGCAGTGCCCCCTGCAGACCCAACACGTTCCAGCGCAGGATCTTATCACTGCAACTCATGGTTCGCAGCCTCTCACCATGCTGGATGCCGTCCCAGGTGGGTACAATAGCACTCGACTCCACTGGGATTGTGCCCTCTCCTGGCACAAGCAACAACACACACAGACAAAATGTCACAAGGGGTGGAATCATTTGTTTCCATGCCCTGCACTGATACACATTTGTGGAGTCAGATGTTTGTGTGTGCGTCAGACTCATCTCTCACCGTTCTCCACTTTGGTGCGGAGCTTGCCCTGTTTAGCATTTTCAAACAGAGGCTGATGGCCCTGGCCTTCATCCCCTGCCTCGCTGCATGACTTGTCAAACAGGGCGCCGTCCCCACAAGGCGCCGTACTATGGATATGAGAGAAAGAAGAGACGTGAGGTATTGATATGACACCCACTTCATTGATCAATGAAACATTGATGTTTCTAGGTGACAGGGATGAAAGAGGAGAGCATGTTTGGAGGTGAATGGGGAGAAAGAAAACATCTGATACCCCCACCTGATGTAGAGGTGAAAGGTGATGTCAGGTTTGATTTGCAGTTTGTTTTTCTCTGCTGGCTCAAATATACTGTCGTCTGTGCCATCATAGTACTTAAGCAGCTCGCTGTACAGAAACCTGAGAGGAAAGGAGATGGCAAGTTAGACTTATAAATAATGTCCTGCAGACTGGGTCTGAGGAGAAGAGCAGGATATTTTCAGAACTGGGAGAGAAACATTGATGAAGAGCAAGATCTATTTCTACCGAACAAATCCCCTTCTGGAGATGATTTCAGCGTGGCAATCATTAACAGTGTCGCCTTTAAGGCTCAGCTCCTCCCCTTTAACACAGCGATTTCCTGATGGAAGAAAAAGGAGAAACCCATTCAATGTCAAACAACACAACAATGCATCGCCTCTCGGTTCTGCAGTGACCTAGTTCTGTTGAAACTTTCTGACAGTGCGTGCCTCTGAGCACAGAAATCCATAAAATGTCTCTCTTATCATGGGAAAATGCAGTGACAATATATTTTTAGGCTGCAACACAATTCCTTATACTCCGTATTATTACTACCCCCCTTTGCTTTAAAGGTTATATGCCAAAAGTGATGGATATACCAGTTCCCAGGCTGACAACAGTCCCCAGGCCCTCCCCCCTCCTCATGACGATGGTGGCCAGAATCTTGCGTCCCAGAAGACTGTGCTGGATACGTGTGGTCAGGGCGTTGAAACGCTGGTGACTCAACATTGCTATCTGGTCATGCAAAGTGCTGCCACTCACTGGAAGCTAGAGAGAGGGATGTATACAGGACAAGATAGAAGAAATGGACAGGAGATGAGGATTATTTAATATTTGGTGATATGTGAAATGTGTTTGACTGTGCAATCCAATGATAAGTCTTAAAAAACTACCATAGCAAATTATTATGACTTTCTAAATATATTTAAGGCAGACTCCCTGGGTCTATGGTAGATTAAAAAAAACATGAGCAGCCAGAGGAGGTGTAATGTTTGTATGCTTAATGTTCGTACAAATTCACCTTTCTTTAGCTGCTACAAAGTTGAGTCTTCCAGAACAGAACTAATTCATTTACTGTGACACACCAAATATGTAAATAGACTCAGCAGTTTACTTTAGATTTGTTATGTTTTAACTGAGGTCAGATTTAGGCTTTTATCAGCGAATCAGTTTTGTTAAGTGAGATGGTTTGTTTTACATGCATGCTGCAATTTAGTTAAAGTTCAATCTTTCAACACAGGTAAAGAGGTAAAGCCAAACCTCATGCTATTTCTCTCATCCCACTACGTGCCGCCTTATCCCATGTTAAGCCAGACAAAGCTCTTTTCATGTTGATGCATATTCAGGTTTCATTATTGGAAATGTGAAAAACAGTGAAAAGTCAGTACCTCAGCTGGGATAAGCTCCCCAGTGCGGGCTGCCCTCTCAGCCTCTCCAATCAGAACCCGGAGGGCAGCATCTGCTGCTTCTTGTTTTCCCTGCTTCTTGTTGGACGCACACACTGGAGGGAACCAGCGTCCGCCCAACTTGGCCTGGTAGGTGAACCTGAGCAAGCAAAGAGATAGCAATCTGATGTGAATTTAAAAAGGGTTTCCTCACTTGCTTTAGGACCCAAAGATCCCATGGTTATTTTGAAACCAATGGGAGGTTAACACAAATATCCATTTAAGCATGTTCCTTAGTATGTCAAGTGTTGTTAGAACAATGGAGATGCAGAGAAAAGAGGCAAAAAGGCCTCAGTAATGTTCAAAAACTTAAAATTATTATTGAATTATTATTGAACATATTTTTGCTGGCACATTTTAATCTGCACAGTCAGATTTTGTTATCCAGCAAATCGTGTGTGTTTTTGTGCAGTTCACACTTACTTAGGCTCATGTTGCGGCCCAGACTGACCCACAAGTCGGATCTCAGCAGCAAAGCCCCGGGCTCTAGCGTACTCCAGAAGACCAGACACTGCGTTGTTGTTCAGGTGGTTGATAAGGTCCCCAACGCCTGCCTCGTGTGCTGCTCGCAACTCATCTGCTGTGAGAGGGGGCAAAGAGGGACATGTGGTCCCAGAACCACTGCCATCACTGTCTCTGGAGGAGCCCAGGGGCAACTGAGGCTGGAGAAGGAAGCAGGAGTAGAGAAAAAGAGAGATGTGAACCATATTGAGCAAACGGAGCAGGACAGTGTGACAGAGGTGACAAAATAATTTCCTTCAGCATGATTGATCTGTTTTTCTAAAGTCACTCTACTCATTTGGGGGATATGTAACCCCCCTCTCGGTCCTCCCAAATGAACAACTTGAATTACTCTCTCCTTCCAACTCCTCACCTTGTTGAGCTGCAATCTTCCGCCAGCCATTAATTCTTTGACGGCCTCCTCTGCGGCCAGCTGGCGGGCTGCCTTCTTGCTTGGAGCTGAGGCCTCTGGAAACAAGCTCTCTCCGACCTTCACCCTGTACATGAACCTGAGCACAGGACACAGAAGGTGAAAACGGGTGGAGAGTAACTGATTGAGAGATTGTAACCGAGATCACAGATGATATCACAACTTTGTTGAGTTACTCTCGCACACGTTTAGTGTCACAGTACCAGTGGAGCCTAGTGATCAAGACAGATGCAGGCAGCATTTGTAGTTTAGATTAGAAGAAAACACAAGTTTGTATTGTATCCCCCACCCAGCTGCCTAAAGGGATGGATTAAAAGAGAGGTAAAGACTGAATGAACAGAGAAGGCATTGTGGCTGTCAGCTGACTACAGCACTGAGAACAGATTGAACAGAAATAGCTGATCAACTGCTTCCCTGAGAGGGGAATGTATGATCACGAAGGGACTTTCAGTGTGGGGGAGAACAACATGCGAAAGGACAGACTCAGAGAGAGGTGAAGTCGCCGGTACCTTGGATCATGTGGTGGACCTGCCTGGCCAGTGATGATGAACTCGATGGGGTTCCCGCTGCGCTGGCTGTACTCCATCAGGACAGACACCGGATTCTTCCCACCAGGCAGAGAGCGCGATAGTGGCGGGCGAGGTCCCTCCGCCATCCCTATCCCTTCCACACTACCAGTCCCACAACTTCCCCCCTTGCTTTCAGTTGACCCCTGATAGATAGTAAAGGAGAAATGTTTTTAATTTAGGCTTTTTTAATAATAATTTTTTAAAAAAGCTACTGATTTATTCAAATTTTTAACAGGTTTGCAAAATAATCAAACACAATGGAGTTGGCCTCCAAAACCTCTTAAACTTTACTGACTTTGTGTAAAGTTTGTTAAACTTTGTGTGTGTATGTGTGGGGCCTCCTCACACATTCAAAAACAAGCTTACACTGGTGTCTTGGAGTAGATCCATCTCTTGATCCGTACTGGCAGTATTTCCCTCGTCCCCTGTGCTCGCCCCTCCCTGCATCTCTCCCATGAGAATGCGCAGGGTGGCTGCAGCGGCGTCTTTTTTTGCAACCTTCTTACTGGAAGCCTCTGCGACGGGAAACAGCTTCCCGTTGAGCATCACTTGCATACGGAATCTTGAGGGAGGGAGATTAAAAAACATGTACAGATGAGACACAGTGATGGGTCAATATATTATTTTGTTGGATAACAAGCATAAGTAATTTTCATTCTTAACTGGCAGCATCATGTGTCTTCATTAAGGCAGATTTATTTTTGCAGACTTTGAATTGATAGTCACCAGGTGCTTTACAGAAGGTAACAAAACATGAAGGTAAAAAAAACAAACAAAATATGCACGTCACGTAATGAAACAACAGAAAGCAAACACCCCAAGTATACAAATGCTTGTGCATTGAATATACTTCCAAGTGCAAACTTCTTCTTTTCAGATGCCTCAACTATCTCTTTTTCCAATAACTAAAACCTACATGGAAGTATTTTTTTTCCATGTAAACTGAGATCACTAAATGACTGTAACTGATACAATAACATTGACAAAAACACTATACTCAATACCTGATCCACTTACCTAAAGTCAGTATTGACTCTGGTGTTCAATTTCAACATTACAGCCCGAATACCAAATAATCAAAGACTCACTTAGGGCGCTTTCACACCAGGATAGTCTGGGGGACTCGGTTCAATTGGGCAGGAAATGCCAAAAAATTTCACACCTTCATTTGTTTTGGTTCACTTTCACACTGCACTTTTGAAAGCAGACCAAACCGCCTGGACAATGTCATGCAGTTACAACAGCTCCTGACCAGGAAGAAAAAAACCTGGTGTTGTGGAGAAATTGCTGAAAGTCAATGGCACCAGATCAGGAGGGAAGAAAGCGTTCAGGAGCCTCTGATGTCTTATGCTGTAATATTTATTGAAGCTTGATCAAGAAGAATCAGAGACAATTTCACATACAATCAGGTATGCATATGAGTCGTACTCTATTCTCCCCAACTCATGCTGGTGGTCAGACTTTAAAGCCTTACAGATGACGCCACAAATACTTTACGCCCAAAATAGTCAAAGGGAATGCATTTACCCATGATAGTGTTCACCTTCAACACATTTTAGTCTGGAGACACTGTTGTCTGTTCATGCTAATGGAACGTCAACAGTTAGCTATCTATTATGTCTAGGAGGCCAACACTCAGTTTCTTCGACCCTGGTCACCAGGCAACTCTGAGATAGGCTGGCACCTGCACTCCTCCCGCACTCCAAACAGCGGCTTTACATACCAAAGAGAGAGCGTCTTCTCTGATTTGGCTTAGTGCCGTCACTGTCTATGATCCCAAGGCCCATGCACGGCCCTGTGTACCCAAAGGATATAAAATTCCATAACACCTGGCTCATTGATTGGCCAGCGCTCTATGTCACTTCCTCTTTTTGGTTCGCTGGATAGTCCATTTGCATTTCCCACTGTAAGCGAACTGCACCAGGGTTCACTTGCAAGCAAACCGAGACTCACTGGACCAGAGTTCTCTTGCTTGGTCCGCACCAGAGTTCGGATGAGCTTTTACACCTGCTCAAACGAAGCAGACTACCTGAGGGAACGAACTCTGGTCCGTTTAAAGCGGACCAAACAGCTCTGGTGTGAAAGCGGCATCATTCTACCTCTTGTATCAATTAAAACACTAACAAAAAGAGACTAACCTTGGGTCATGAGAGGGTCCTGACTGGTCGAGGAGCAGGAATTCACAGTTCTGGCCCAGATACTGGGCATATTCCATGAGGCCGCTGACGGGGTTCTTCATCCTCACCTCCTGTAGTTTGGCCCATAGGTTCTGGGGAGGTGGAGCAGCCAACGACACAGCTACTGTTCCCACGGCGTTGGCCTTCTCTGCTGCCAGTTTCCCAGCATCTGTCTCTCTGCGAATGGCGTTGAGGAATTCTGGGATGTCGTCTGTGGCCCACTGTCCTTCATTGGTCTCTTCGTCTTTAATTGAGGTAGAGGAGGGAGGCTGAAGGGAGGACTGGGACTGAAAAGGTAAAAAGGGTTAATAAAAACAGATGTAAAAAGATGCCTCATATGCTCCAAAGAAATTTGTCTTTTTTCTCTTTAAGCAATAGTTAAACAATTCTCATGCAACTGCTCACATGCCTGTTTAGTATACAAGGCTGCAGCCTGAAAACAGCAATTAAGTGTTTTCTCAACAAACTGTTTGCAGCCACAAAAGTCTAACTATCTCAGTTATAGATTCAGTTTTATCATTTCTAGTTATGTCTTCAATCAGAACTCAGACATGTAATTAAAAAAAATCAAAAGCAACATTTTATCTACCGCTTCACTATGACTTTGCTCTGGCATCCAACCCTCCGGAAGTGGCAGTGGCTCGAGGCCTGGTATTGGTGGTAGTGGCGGTGACGGCAGAAAGACAGATCCTCCTCCTTTCTCATCTCTGCTGGGTCCCACCTCCATCTGAACCCCCTCGGCTGGGGTGCTCTGTGCGGCTTTAATGCTCCTCTCCATCCTCTCTCTGCGCCGGGTGGAGAGCTCCCAGGTGGGAGGGTTGACTTCTCCATTTTTAATGATTTCACCTTGCTTCTCCAGGACATAGAGGGTGGGATTGACCTGCTTGGCAGTCCTGAGACCCAGATTTTTCGCTATGACGAGAGCAGTTGCCTCCCGTGATTGCAGGAGGTACTGCAGAATTAGCTCCTTCTGATCTGCCATTGTGGGAAGCTTAAGTTCCTGATCAGGGGCGCTAGTAGTGCCGGGATGTTGCTCCTCCTGATGCTGACCTTTTCCTGGTGACTGGGATTCAGAGTCAGATGACTCTGAAGAGGAGCAGTTAGAAGAGCTGGATTCTGTGTCAGAGCCCTCTTCTTTGATTTGTCCCAAGTTTTCTGTTGTTTCTGTTTTTAGCTCAACCTTGGCTTCGGGAGGGTGTCTGGAGCTGACACACAGATAGGAAGGTGAACTTTGTACTTCAGAATTTTGATCTTCCTCGCCTCTTAGAGGTCCTCTGTATAGAGTCCACTCAGGAGGGTGGAGTCCTTGCTTGGAGGCTTTCTGTGAGTGCTCCAAAGAATACAGAGCCTTGTTGACTATCTTTTTGGGGAGACGCAGCTTTTTAGCTAACACTTTTGCAGAGACAGCCTCATTGGGCTTCAAAACAACCAAAGCCCTGTAGATGTGATCCTGGACGTCAGGAGTAAGAGTGATATTAAAGCTCGAATTTGCCGAGCTACCGGATGCAGAATGTCTGTCAAACCTTTCTCTTACCCTGTTGGGCCTGTCTCGATAAAGGGACAAACTCTGAAAATTCTCAGACAGAGAGTCTGTTTCGACGCAACATAGTCTGCTGGGGTATTGGTTGTGGCTTTTACCTTGTAACTGGTTTTGATTGAGGTGTCGAGGGCCTCCTGGGGTCCCTCGCGGGGGTCTTACACTGGGTGAGTATCCAAAACTGTGGTCCTGATTGTACCCCCCTCTACCTCTGTGGCTGCTGTTGGGGTTTGGATATCTACTATACCCTGACTGGGGCTGGTATGAGGAACTAGGCAGCCTTCCAGGTCCCACTCCTCCTCCCCCTCCACCTCTATGTGGATTCGCTCTGAACTGTGGCGCCTCAAAGCTCTGTCCTCTCAGGAACTCAATCTGTTGGTACTGAAAAGAATTGGGAGCAGGAATGGGACCGTGATTCTGATGTGAGCTGTTATGGACCACTTTATTGTAGTTTGGAATGGGTGGAGCGGAGGGAATCAGAGCAGGTGCTGGGGGCTGTATGGGCACTACGGGGCGGCCAGGGCTGTGGTAGTAATTCGAATATGGGGCCTGCTGTGGGCCAGGTCTAGGGAAGTGTGGGGACGGACCAGGTCTGTGGTAATTCTCCTTGGATTGGAGGTCCGGTGGTGGATGCCTGTGATAGTGTTCTCTGTGAGGCCCTCCTCTACCTCTGCTCATAGCGCAGGGGTTGAGTGTGAAGGGGGCCGTTGCAGCTGGCTGTGCAGCTTCTGTATGAGTGTACGTCCTCTAGCACAAACAGCAGGGCCTGATGTAACGTCAGGTCAGGCCGAATGCACGCTGAGAGCACCTGAAATACAAACAAAAGACGATGTCAGGAGAATATTAATAAATAGTAATAAATAACAGACTTAGAAGAAGGGAAGAAAAACGAGCAGCAGACGTGAAGGAAAGGGAAACTGCTGTTCCAGCCAATAACACAAGTTCAGACACTGCTGGCAAGCCTCCAAACTGCTCAAGTGTCCTTGGATAAGTCAGTGAATCTATACCACATCCAAGGACACTGCTTTTAATGTGATCCTAAAATCTTACCTTGCCTGAAATACTGAATAAAATATGCAGTTGCAGTGACATATCTGGGCATCATGGACAAAAAAAATAAAGATAATGTGCAGGAGCTCTAACATAGGCCAACACTGTCAATGTTGCAGTGCGTTTATCTTCAGATTATACCCGAGCCAGTTTACAAGGATACTGCAGGGTGACATACTGTTTCTCCCAGTCAGACTGAAACTTAATCCCAGGGTAAAAGGATGGTGATTAATAATTCAGACCTTCTTGTGACTATTCTGTTATATTTCTGGCCTTACAAATTATTGCTGGATCTGGATCCATAGCGGAGAGGAAAAGTGAGACAGTGATGCAGACAAAACGTTCCAAGGACACAAGAACGTAAAGCGCTGCCTGTCGGTGACAAGCTGTGGAGAGAAAACCATGCAGTTGTTAGCTGACAGTTCTGACTGTAATAATAAGGTTTTGCAGAGGTAGGTTCATACCTTCCTCCAAAAAACACACATTAAAACTGATTGTGTAGAAATGTACATCGTACACTGCATAGCCCAGAATTCCAATATCCTCCTATGGTACAACAAACATCGATTCAGCCTCAAGTGTCATATCTGACAACACTCAATAATGTCTATAACAGTGAGACTGACAACAAGGGGACACCTGATACTGAGTCAAGTTTCATCCCCTCTGGCCCAGTCAGCATCACTGGTCTGTCACATAGAGCTGAGCAGGCCTGGACGCCGCCACATTAACAGAGAACACCATAGAGTTGGTTCATCGCGGTAATAGGGGCCGACAGGGTCGGCAGCCGAGGGCCCGAACGTGGCTGGAGCCGACTCATCTTGACCCTGATACAAGGCAACAGTTGACAGCCAAAATAACAACTCTGTGGTTTTCTGAATCCACTCGTCATTACGCCCCATCTCCGTTCTGAGCCCGGGCAGAGGCAACGCAAGATGACCCATTTGACAGCTGATGAATCAACTCTCTGGCACTCTTAACGCTGTCATGTCAAGACACATCCAAACACCACCAATGCTCGGTTTGGTGTTCAAAGTGACCCCTCTTCCTCCGTCACAGAGAGCCTTTAAAAGACCACTGTCAACTTAGCAGTGCAGAAATTACAACCAGGTACATGCTCCACACAAAATCACACACCACGTGCTCGCAGGGTTTTGTGGATCTCACCTGACAGCTGAAACAAAAGTGGCAGCGGTGAAATACAAGCGGAAAAGGTTTTAACGCTGCTGCTCCTGCAGCTTTCCAATGATCAGGCGACTTTAAGCGAGACTATGACACAAGTATTGGAGTAAACAGGTAAAGTAAGCACCGACTATAGATGTGCAACCGCTACACTAGTTGTTTGTTTACTTTGTATAAAGGCATAAAAGATTTCCAGCGCGCAGTCTTCCGCTTTTGTCGAGGTCCTTCCCGCAGTGAAAACGCCTGGTTTGTCGCTCGCTTATAAAAACAGACAAAAACGAGTTGCTTAAAAAGGGAAAATCCACAGCGTGGCTCTCGTAAAGAAAATGACACACGGTGGCAGACATCTGCAGCTTAAGTTTCGATTTCATTTCTCACTAAAAAACAAAGTTAGGTTTCTATTGTCGGTCACGTGACCAGCGGAGGCCAGTAGATTTCGCAGGCATAAAGAAGATGAACAGACTGTCAGTAAAGTATTAAAAAGTAATACCGTTATAGCTCTTCTGCGGCCGTCTTTTAATTCCCATGCTTTTTTTTTTAAAGAGGTCTCTCTGCGGTCCAACTCAGACAATCAATGTGCCGGTGTTACTGTGGAGCTACAAGGACATCCTCTCCTGAACGCATGCTGTATACAGTACACAGCGGCAGAGGAGACATCACATGCTCAGATCAGATTCTCGCATTAAAAATAAAACGGGACAAGGGAGAATGATAGTAATGTAATACATTTTGGGAGATACAAATATCACAGCAAAACGCTGAGATCCTGTGACAGGATCGTGAAAGGATGGAAAAGAAGATGACACAAGAGTACTATGAGGTGAAGGTCACTATAAACACATGAGTAGCACGGACACATGTTGTGCCTAAGAGAAATATTATCACCTGATTTCACACAGGGATGAAGCCACAATGCTGTATTCACTCATTCAAATGCGCTCAGTTTAAACTTAGAGAGCAGCACAGGTGTGACACAGAAAAATTGAACTTTTAGAGCACTTATGTTTCAGTAATTGTACACAGATTGAGTGGAGTTATTCGCATATTTCATTATGTTCAATTAAAATTTGTGATCCGTCTTATTCAATTTGTTTGAATTTGTTTACAGTTGCCAACAAGTGCAAATGTACCAGAATACAAACAAAAGCTGGTTAGCCATGTATAAAACACATACTTTCACATTTATCATGTATTATTGTTGTTCATTTGAATCTGGACGACACAAACTCATGTTATGATAAAAGTCTGACAGGATGTTACATTAGCGTACCAAAATAAAACACTCATAATTGCGTGTGGGTAGACAGATACCCTTCCTACGGTGTATAAGTTACATAAAGGCTGTTTAAATCAATGTATCATTTGAGGTTTAAGCGAGTCGAAAGAGATGGATGTATCTCAGAAAGGATAGGACTGTGTTAGGAAAGGGAAAGTGATGAAACTCCTCGCTGTCCTCCTTGACGCAGACTTTGAAGAAACACAACAAACCAACGGTCATTGTTTTGGGGGAAGCATCGAGCTACAAAGCTAACTTCAACAGCCACAGGTTGGGACACGTTTCTCAGATATTTAAACCACCGAGGCGGCTGCGCTGAGATGTTTTAACTTTCTGAGTGTGTTGCGGTGAAGCCGTGATCAAAAGGACGCGAAGTGTGAAGCTCACGGCAGCCAGCATCATGAACATCGTCCCTCCTCCTCCAGCTAACTGTAGCTAGCCTGCTAGCTCATCCCTGGCAGCACTGCACCGCACTGGCACTGCACCATTTCTCACTACAGCCCGCAGCACAGCCGATTCCTGCTCTGCTAACGCAAAACACACAAGCTGCTTTCCCCCCACAGAGCCACAAAGAAGCGTGAACGCTTTGATTCGTTACCTTACCCCGCAGTGTTTCGCCTCGGCGGGCTCGTGTTTGCGGTGTAATGTTTTAATGCGGTGAACAATCAGAGGACTGGTGCGCGATGAAGTGACGCGGAACGCTCGCGACCGACACAAACAGCTTACAAGTCGCAGGTGGGTGACGTTGCCTCATCGGGCAAGGTTCGAATATTTTTCAGACGCGTCCTTTTAGGTTTTCATGTCTGGGCATGTCCAAAGTCTGGCCCGGGGGCCAATCACGGCCCGCGGTCAGATTTCATGCAGCTTCATTTTAATAATATATTATTTATGGCCTGCTAGGATTGTCAGATACTGTGTGGCTGGAAGATTTGACATAACGAAACACTTGAACCTCTAAGGACATAACTGCTGGTGTTATATATCTGTAGACACAAATCTGTAACACAAAATATTTATTATTTATTATTTTGTTAAAGACAAGAGCAAGAGTGATATGTTTTAAACTTAAATGTTAACAGACTTTGCATTACTCATAATAAGCCATGTTTAAAATGAACATGAGGTTAAGATTTGTATCAACTTCATGCAATTTTAACGTATTCCATACAATTTATTCTTTATCTGAATCCAGATGTGAAAGATAGGCAGAAATGTTTTTTTTAGATTTGTTCACGCCTGATTGGCTTAGATTTGGTGACATTGCCATAAAAAAAAAAAAAGATAATTGTGACAATGAAAATAAAATTACTACAGAACAGTGCATTTATCTGTAACTTTTATTATTCGTTTTAAATCTATTGGCCCCTGGACATCTTCACATTGTTGAATCTGACCCTCCTTAAAAAAAGTTTGGACACCCCTGCTTTACAGGGGTAGACGTATTCAGATTTCAACTTTCACTGTGTTACTGCAATGTACGGAGCAGATAAAGTCCCAAAAGGTGATATTTTTTTTAAATCTTGTGCACACAATATAAAATGTAACTAAAATAAAGATGTTGAAATTCGCACTTCTTGTTTGTTTTTCATTATACAAAAAGGCACAATCTTAAAATAAATAATAACTTTGCAATAATTGCTTGTACCATTAAGCAAAAAGTTTGAATTGATAGAGTTCAAGAATTTGAAAAAAGAGTAAAAAGAGTAAAAAAAAAAAAGTTCAGATTGAGTGTTAAAGATTTTGTTTTTGACATTACAGCTGTCAAGAAGTACAGTACATACAATCATTTAAATTGTACGTGTGCCTGGACTTTTATAGTTCTCATTGACAATACCAACTTTCAATAAGTGAGGCTTGGCTAAGCATTCCAGTCATATAATTTTCCACTCCTTCGTCATGTGATATGAAATTCTGAGGTGAAAATAAAATTTGATTAACTGGGTTCTCTTCATTATATGGTGGCTGTAAAGGTAGTAAAGATAAAAAAATAACAATCAGCAACAAAATTAATGAAACCCCTTTGAAATAGATAAGTAAACAGTTTATGATGAAAAGACCAAACCGTTGTATATTAGGTATATTATGAGCTTGTCTCTGCCTCTACCATTTAGATGTGAATTTATTTAGAGGGTTGTCTGTTTTCTCTGTTTTCCTTTTGCCACAGGTTGGGACACGTTTCCCAGATATTTAGACCACAGAGGCGGGCAGCTGTTTTACTTTGTCAGCCTGTCTCAAATGCCGGGTTATGGTACCTCAGTCTGTATTTATTTGATTTCTTCCATCTTAAGGAATTCTGGGTTTTATTTAAAGCCATTTTTCCATGTGATTACCTTTACCACCAGAAAAACAAGTAAAGGCATTTTAGAAAACTTGGGACTGATGGCAAGATAAGTTTTGCACTTTTCTAACAAATCCAGTGGGTGTCAGCATTACTCTAGAAATGTACTCATGTCAGATTTGACTTAACAGCAGTGCAGCTTTCAACTGTTGCTGGCTGATGTAAATTAGATAGTGACAGGCTGTAATGTGATGTTTTGATATGTTTGGACAGATTTAAAAATGTTCAATGTTGATGTTGTTCCTTGTAGGTTACTGGTGTGCTTACACACAACATTGCTCTTTTGCACACTCATATTTCATTCCCTAGCTTTGAGTTAAAGACACCTGTTCTACTGCTACTATATAATCCCATGAACTGGATCAATGGACTCTCTCTTGAGATCCAGATCACCAGCCTAGAGAAGATAAAATAGCTACCAAGTGCACAGTAGAATAACAGAGGATGACTAACGTGATGACGGATAAGTGCATATTAGAAAGTCTGCAGGAAATGATGAGCAGAGAAGCATGAAGGATGAGTTTGAGCTGTAGGTCAGGGTATGCCCAGCGCTCAGTATCCTAGTGACTCTGACACACAGCGTCTCCTTCCACACAGGAGTATTCGTTTCACTGCATCTCTCACCCACTCTGACTCTCCTGCTCTCTCTCCCTCTCCCTTTCTCCTCCTTCTCCCTTCTCTGCCACTGCCGGTACCTCACTCTCTCCACTTGTTTTTTTTACAACCTTTCCCCATCTCCAGATTCTGATCTCTATCTCACTCTCCTTTTTAAAACCTGCACCCTCATCTTCTCTCCTTATTTTTCTTCCTTCCACTCTTTCTCTGTCAACACAGGGGAATGCAGTATGTGTCAGGCTGTGGCTTTTTGGCTGTTGATACTTTCGACTCTGCTCCGGGGTGAGTGGCTTTCATTGGTGCGTTCGAGTGAGACAGTGTTGGAACAAGTGTGTGTTTTTTTCTGCATGTGCTGTATATATTGTACTGTGCTCTTGCATGCCTGTGCCACCGAGCACTCTGTTCCTAATAACTGTGCACACAGCAGCTCACTTAGACACTGGGGAGAGTCTGTTGGTCTGCAGCCAGAGAGGGGAAAAATCATTTATTTTTAGATAGTATGAAATATGATAATCCTTTCTGCAGATTACAGTGTTGAGCTGTGCAGATAGATAGATAGATAGATAGATAGATAGATAGATAGATAGATAGATAGATAGATAGATAGATAGATAGATAGATAGATGGATTGATAGATTGATTGATTGATCGGTAGATCAAGGAAGGAAGACAAGGCTGCTATTGGATAGTTTATGCCTGGACATCATGGACACTCATTAATCTGAATTATAGGCATACCATCTGTGGACTCATATTGATATTAATTAAGGTCTAGTTAGTGAATATAGATTTAATACTATCCATTAAGTGCATTAATTTTAGACCATTTAGCACTCCTACTGTAGTTTCTATACTGGTATGAGCAGGCTTTGTGTATTTATTCAAAGTGTATAGTTCTTTTTAAACTTATTCAGTGTGCATCTTATACCCACCGATGATAGCTCCCTCCACATCAAAGTGATTGCCTTGTGGAGAATGAATCAAGAGTGAATCGAAGCCCTTGGTGGAGTTATAGGGTGAAGAGAGACAGTTCCCCGCTCTCATCGTCGTGAGTGCTGTGTGTGTCTGTCTGGGGTGTTTCAGTGTTTAATGGCCTCACTATTTCCTGCATGGAATGAAACTGACACATTTTATGGCCATGGAAAGACTTTGTCTGCTGGTGATCAATCAGTGATGTAACTGATTAGGAGGAGCAGGTTTCTTTCTGTCCACTCTCCCCTCTCTTTAGTTCCTGCCCCCTTCCTTGTTTTTCTCTCACACATTTTCATTCTTCTCTCGTCCTGTGCCATCCACTCTTATATAGATCTCTGTGCTCCCTCTAAGAGCAAGTCCATCTTTAAAACATTAGTACCTTTACCTCTAAAAGCCCACCCTGTTTTTTACCTACACTGAAGCATGCCTACTCTGCCTCTGTTTGGATGTTTCTTCTTCTCTTTCATTCACATGGCCTACAATTTCTTTTTTTTTTTTATTATTAAACTATCTTCTATCATTGTAATCACACTGTTTTTCTGCTGGTGCTTTGTCTGCAGTGCTTTCTCCTTGTCTTCCCTGATACAGCTATCTCTTTGTAGCTGGCACTTTTTCTCTTGCTCGTCTTTTGTGATTTCTCTCCCCTCTATTAAACTCCCTCCCCTCCCTCCCCTTTTCAGTGTCAGTGCAGGGTCCGCACCAGCGGTTCCTGCTCAGGGAGCTGTTGCGGGACTACAACCCCATGGAGAGACCAGTGGCCAACGACTCTCAGGCTCTCACTGTTCAGGTCTCCTTCACTCTAATGCAGGTCATGGATGTGGTACGCATGATAGAAACGCCTCTGAAACAGAATCATACACCTATACAGCACATTTTAAGTCATGCTCCTAAATAACATTAAAGGATAGGTTGTTAACACAATACTCTCGTGTCCATATGTACATTCAGAGAGCTGCAGAATGAAGCCGTTTACACTAATACACTCCAGACAAAGTCAACCAACCTATTCTCATTCACAGCTCGTCAAATACTGACACTTTGTCACACCCTTCTGCATTTCATACAGACACACAAGGAGTGTCCCTTTAGGAGGAGTGTATGAGACGCTAATAATGACAATGGGAACAGGTTAACAAAGTACATATTGGAGTGTTTTTTTCACACATGTTAGCACACAACAGGAGATTCTCATGTCAGTGCCTGACATGGAGAATCTTTACAAAACTTTACAAACCAAGTCTTAAAATAACAACACAGCTCTGTGACACAGTCAAAAACTAATTGATAACTGATGACTTTGCAGCCCCTGAACGAGTCAGTCAACTTAACAAGCAATTGTGGCCCTAAGTAACCTGCGTACATTTAAAGAGTTATTGGATGCTGTAGTCGTTCCTCCTTTTCATACTGGCTGTGAAAAGATCCCCTCCTAATGTAAACATACATTCTCATTATACAAGGCTTCATTAGTCTGAGTTACTGAATTAAATCTGTGTACAAATAAGTCCCAAATGTTTTAAGAATAATAACCCAAAGAGGGAATTTTGTAGAAAAGCCTGCAGAAGATACCGACTTACACAGATGTTTTAGACTGCTGAAATAATAATATTATCTTTAACTGAACTTAGGAATGTATTTTTACACAAAATATGGACTGTGGATGAATTGGAATGACTTTAGACAGGATCAAATAAATACATACAAATTCCTTGTATACATTCACATACCTGGACTATAAAAGTAATTCTGATTCTGCCTTTACTGAGCTCCAGGAGCGAAATTTGATGTTGCTGCAGCACAAGGAACAAGTACACATACATAGAAGAAGTACAAAGAAGAGGTATATAAAACCAAAACAAGAATAGAAGTAAAAATAGGAATTATACAAGTGCAATTAAGGACAAAACTACAAGGCAAAAGTGAGTGGTGATTAGTAAGAGGTCTCTGTCACTTCAATTCAAATAATCTTTATTGACCTGAATATTAGAGTTAGCCAAACCTTAATTAGGATACATGTTACTGAATAATTACAGTTTACATAAGAGAGCAAATTTGATAATCATGAGATAACAAATGCACTTTAAACAGAACAACCCATTAGACCATCTATACACAAACAAACACAATCTCTTCAAAGCCACTACAGAGAATATATGATAATTACAGTGATCAATAAGACAGACATGATGGAAGAGTATAAACCTATTCCTTAAACGTTAAATCACTTATTATCTTATATGCTTTGTGTTATACAAGGATGAAAAGAACCAGATCATCACCACAAATGCCTGGCTACAGATGGTGAGTATAGTGAATATCAACAATATGATATTGATTTGTGGAGTGAAAATCTTTTGATATCCCCTGATCCCTTCAGTGTCATGATAATGGACACAGTGCTGAATCCTTCAGCCTGCTGGTGCAAAACATGGATATCATGAGAATTGACCAAACTATTTGTCTATTGTCTATTTGTCAAGTCAAGTCAATCTTATTTATACAGCACAGATCACAAATTACAATTTTGCCTCAAAGGGCTTTACAATCTGTGCAGCGCACAACACACTAACGTGAAACCTTTGGTTTCAAAAGTACATTTTAAAATGGAAAAACAAACTGACAGCGTGTGTCGTGATGATGGATGCAATGTTTATTTGCATCCATTATCACGTTTTTTTCTCATATGTAAAACTAGTATTGTGCTTGTGTTTCCCAGCAGTGGTATGACCACTACCTCCAGTGGAACCAGTCAGAGTATCCTGGAGTTAAGAACCTCCGTTTCACTGCTGACCAGGTCTGGACACCTGACATACTGCTCTATAACAGGTATGTGGCACACAAACATACACACATATCGAGCACTGCTGCTGATGCTGCTGCTGATGCTGCTGCTGCTGCTGCTGAGCTCTAAACTATCTTAAATTGTGTTACTGTTCTCCAGTGCTCATGATAAATTTGATGCCACCTTTAAGACCAATGTGCTCGTTAACTCCAGTGGCTTCTGTGAGTATCTGCCACCAGGTACGTTTATTTAAAAAATAATTAGTGCCTTGTCCTCAATGCCAAACTATGTCTTCAGTCATTCTGCATACATACAGTATTACTGCAGTAAATGAATGAATTACTGCAATCCAATATTTTCTTATTCGCTTATTTCCAGATGGCCAAACAACATTTTTCATCAAGTTTTTTCCCTTCATTGCATCTTTGGATGATTTTACTTGACTTTGATATCTACTTCTCTTTCATTGTGTAAACCTTTTTTTTCTCTGCTTTTCAAGGAATATTCATCAGCACATGTAACGTGGATGTGCGATGGTTTCCATTTGACATCCAGCGCTGTGAACTGAAGTTTGGCTCTTGGACATTTGATGGCTGGCTGCTGGACCTCCAGATGAAGGAGGCAGATGTGTCAGGATACATGCCTAATGGAGAGTGGGACCTGCTGGGTAAGATAGGTTGTCAAGGCCCTGGCTGGCAAACAGTGTTGCTTAGTAACGGTGCTTACATTTCTACCATTCAGCTCTGACCTGTATAGACCTAAAGATGGATTAGATTTATATATAGATGCATAATTACATTTAAGTGGGAGAAGTAATTCAAGTATGCTTCATAAACTGAAACTAAACTGTTGAAATGAAAAATGTGCTTGATTTGTTTTTTGTATGTTTTTAAGCACTGACTGTGTGGCACCAAAAAATAGTAATATATCATTTCTAGGTGACAGACAGACACCGTCCTTGATTTTCATATAGTCACAGATTTTCATAAAATCAAATCTGTCCTTCTACACTCATTCATTTTTGTTCAGTCACATATTTTTTATGATGCTGCTCTTTTTCTTGATACACTTCTCATTTCACAGCACTATACATTCCATTTCTTTCTCACGCTGATTAGATTTATATACCATATTCAACCACATTCAATGGTTGTAACAAAGTACACTTTGTTATTTTGAGTTCTTGATGTTCTTTATGTGTTGTTTTCTTGCTTTCTCAGCCCTCAGTGGTGCTTTCTGCATTTTAATGTTGTCTTTGTTGCGTCCTCAGAGGTTCCTGGAGGCCGCCATGAAGTTTTCTATGACTGCTGTGCAGAGCCCTACCCAGATGTTACCTTCGTGGTGACTTTACGAAGGAGGACCTTGTTTTATGCTCTCAACCTCCTCATCCCCTGTGTACTCCTCTCCTCCATGACCCTGCTGGTCTTCCTGCTCCCTGCCAACTCGGGGGAGAAGATCAGCCTGGGTATGAAATAATAAGATGAGTGTGGAGATGAACAGAGGTCAGGAATGGGGTTACAAAAGAGGTGTTGAATATGAGAAAATGGAAAACAGGAGGTACATCTTCTGTAAGATAAAATATATTTCATGCTGCATATTCTTTACTCTTTCCATGTGAAAGCATGGGCTTATTTTACTCTCCTTGTGTTTCTCCTACAATCTCTCTCTGCCATAATTACTGGAAAACTTTCAGTCAGCTATGAAGAGCTTTGTATGGTGTCAGGAGGGCTGATAGAGAGGGAAGAAGAAACAGAGAAAAGACAGAAAAGGCAGGAGGAAAGATAAGCCTAAAAGACTACAATCGAATGAGGTTTCCTGGGAGTGTCAGAAAGACAGATGATTGTGGCAAGAAGTCAAGTGCAACATACCAAACATACTGTTCCACTGAGTGTACTCATGTATTTTCTTGTTTCCTCCTTTTTTGTTGCCACCCACTACTCCCTGGTGTCTTGTGTCTGCCTCCAGGCATCACGGTGCTGCTTTCTCTGACTGTCTTCATGCTGATGGTTGCAGAGATTATGCCCGCCACTTCAGATTCTGTACCCCTTATAGGTCAGTTTTTTCTCTCTTTCTCACATGTGCGTATCTGTTAGTGAGTTAGTGGAGACATTGTTCATCACATACAGACTGTCAGTATCCTTATAAGTGAAATATGCTTCCCTCCTGTCTGTCTCAGGTCAGTACTTTGCCAGCACCATGGTGATTGTTGGGATGTCAGTCGTAGCCACAGTCATCGTCCTTCAGTTCCATCATCACAACCCCAACAGTGGGCACATGCCACGTTGGGTGAGTTTTAATAATCAATATTAGTTTCGTTCATTCTGTAACAGGGGTGTACAATGACATGTGAAAAGAAATATGGTCGTTTCTGAGCTTTCTTTACCAGGGTGTATAAGTGTTCTCTGTGATACTCATTGATACTCAGCATCCTCATTATTAAAATCAACAATCCTCTCTATAGTTTCGTTGACTTTGAGCATTGGGTTGCTTTTTCTGCATCATACTGCAACAGGGCCGGCCCTCAGCTTTTAGTAGCCCTAAGCAAGATTTCATTTGTGGCCCCAAAACACTCTTAGTGCAGTTGATAGATTGCACACACCGCTAATAACTGAATGAATACACACACACAATATCAACAAACATTAAATCTCTTACTTTCTTTGAGGGTTAACAAGTAGCTACAAACAGAAACATTATGTGTAACAGTAAACACAAATTGTTCACAGACTGTGGATCCTGCAGGATCATTTTGTGAAGAAAACAATGAAACTAGTTGTTATTAAACTAGAAAGTCAGTCTAGAAACAGAAGAGAGGGAAAGAGTTGTTAGTTTAACTATTTTGTTTGTATTAGTCAGCTGTGGTTACACATATTACCTGAATATTTACTGGAGACTATATATGCACTTGAAAATGAAAATATTAACCAGAGGTCCTGTCTGATCAATAAGAGCGAGGATAAATACTAAAGCATGATGATGATTTGCACACAGGAAAATGTACCATACATACATATAATATTTTCATGAGGGAGAGGGTTCCTTTTTTATTTGGCTTTATATTTGTCACCTACACTTATGTTATAATACAAGATTTCAGCATTGGGGAACAATCAGGCTACATTCATGATTTCAGTGAGAATCCTTATAAAGTTTCACGGCGTTCCCGTAACCATAGTAACTCACGGTGGCAAAGGGGAGGTAGGGAAGCTGTGCTGCTGCCAGAAGAGCCGCAGAATGAAGCCGTTTACACTAATACACTCCAGACAAAGTCAATCAACCCGTTCTCATTCACAGCTCGTCAAATAAGGACGCTTTGTCACACCCTTCTGCATTTCATACAGACACACAAGGAGTGTCCCTTTAGCGTCTGTATAAGACGCACTGAGCTTTCAATTAACTCCAAAGTAAACATGTCCACGTCAGTATGAGACGCTAATAATGACAATGAGTCCAAGTCAAAGTGCCCCCCCCCCCCAACACACACACACACACACACACACACACACACACAACACACAGCCATACAGTAGGGGGATAACATGTTCAGCAGCAGAATGGAGGAGGTGTGACTGCCAAATCCAAACTGTCTGGGGTCTGATTGTGAGGAAGTTTAATATCCAGTTGCAGAGTGTGGTACTCGTGCCCAGAGAAGCTGAATTTCATTGTTCAGTTTCATGGAGGAGATTGTGTTGAATGATTGAGCTGAAATCAAACAACATTCTGATGTAGGTGCTGTTTTTTCAAGATGTGTGAAGATTATTATAAACTTTTTATGCGCACTTCTTCAAAAACTTTAAATACTTTACAACAAAACCAATAACAAAAAAAGACTGCATACAATAAAAGGGATACAAGTTCATTAAAATCAGTGTGAACTATATGATAAAAATGTTATATGAGAAGTGATGTAAAAGAGGGCACAGCTGAGCAGGTCTTCTCTGACAGATGAGCCTTTGACTTTGACTTTGGATCAAGTCACTGCTCAAAGATCTCACATTATGTGAGAGAGAGAGTTACAGTAACTACAGCTAGGTGTGTAAATTAACAGAAATAGACAGTTTAGAGAGGTTTTGTTGCCAGTCTAGGGATTTTCAATCAAGGCAAGTGAAAAGTGCATTGCAATAATGTGAAGTTATGATGAAATAAAGGCTTATGAGATTTTCTTATAGCCTCTTTAAAACCAATTAGAATTGAAATATTTGCAGTGTTCCCAAGTTGATAAAAACAAGACTGAACAAGCTTAGTAACAGTGATCACAGCGTCAGCTGGGAAAAATGTTCGACCAAGATTTAAAGCTGGAGGTTTAATGTTGCTAGATAAGAATGCTGGATGTCATCAGCAAAATGTTGAAGGCGAATAAAGACTGTAAGGAAATTTTGTGTTCTTGTGTGTCAGGTGCACTTGGTTCTGCTGCAGTGGGTTCCTTGGTTCCTGCGGATGAAGCGTCCCGGAGAGGGAGCGGAGCCAACTCTTTCCAGCAGCCAGACAGACTCTCAAAGCAAGACCCTGTCCTCTCCCACCACCACCACTACCACCACCACCATCCACACACCAGTGCCCTCCATCCTCCCCCAGAGCCTCAACTCCCTGCAGTCCAGTCTGGCTCAGCTCAGCCATCCTTTGTCACACCCGCTGCCCCATCGGCCAAACCCTCAGGCTGTTATCCATCCTAATCCCAGCCACAGAGATCCCAGCTCCAATCCACACCCACAACCCAATGGTCATCTGATTTACATGGGCTTCCAGACCTTCCAGACCACTGCAGAGCTAGAGCCAGTTCAGAGGAACAGAACCATAAGTTATAGGAACGTTAACAGTGGTGTGGGAGAAGGAGAGGGAGCAGCAGCAGCAGGAGGAGGACCGGCTGGAGATACACCTATCCATCACCACCCCCCATCTTCCAAATTTGGGAGCACTTCACAGGAAACCCCTGTGTCCCCAGACCCTGACCCATCGACCACGGGAGGTGGAGGTGGGAGATCAGCTGCCATACATACCCACAGTGGAGTGATTCGATCTGTGGCAGCAGACAGCCAGCTGCAGGCTCTTCTGGTGGAGGTACAGTTTTTAGTTGAACGTGTTAGAGAGCAGGACAGGCAGCTCAGTTTAGCAGAGCAGTGGCAGTTTGCTGCAGCTGTCATCGACCGCCTGTTCCTGGTGGGATTCAGTGTTTTCAACATCATCTGTACTATAGCAATTCTCATGGCTGCACCCAACTTTGGGGAAGCGCTGTCAAAAGACTTCCTCTGACAGACCAAAAACAGAGATTTAAGAGAGTGGGAGATGCTGAGGAATAATACAGATAATGATTTGCTGGAAGCACAATTGCTGTGAACGATACTGGGACATACAACAGCAAATATTTTCTTTTCAGTAAGCTGGGAATGGACTTTGACACAAGTGGAGTGGACGATGATGACAATTTTTTCTCTCAACTTGAAAAAGTCTGTCATTTTTCATGTCCAAATATACCTGATCATATTTTTTATTTGCATTCGTCTTTGCAGCATTTTCTGTTGAAGTTTGATTGGTGTATTTTTACCAAAAGAGCTCCAGTCGCCAAAATTAAAAACAATCATCTCATGCCTTGATCATTTTGGTGAATTGTATTTTAAAAAGATGGACTCACAACTGAAACTTCATTAGAGCATCAACATGTCTCACTGGAATACAGATGATGGGTTATGGACTTATCAACAAAATCATCAGTTAAATAAGAAAATACTTTTTTTTGGAATAGTTTTGTGAATGACACTGGGGCGCATGACTTTATTCAATTTTTTATAAAGTATTTCTACTGCCGTCTTGGAATGCTACATGAAGATGCTCAATAGAAAAACCGGACACTGATGCATGTAAAATGATTACACTCATGCAGAATTAATTTCACAGTTTACACTCTCAGAGTTACATTAAAACTGTCTATGATATTCTTCCTTTAATTATCAGTGTCATTTTCTGACAATACAGACCAGAGTCTCTGTGTGCTCTTGTTGCACGCTTCCCCAAATATAATAAAAACTCCAGTACACACATTTTATTACCACCGAGAGGTTTCTCTGCAATATATATATATATATATATATATATATATATATATATATATATATATATATATATATATATATTTCAAATTCATATAAAGCTTTCTAATGTTCTTTTTGTGATTGGTATCTTTCCACGTGAATACTTCCTGAGATTAAAAACAGAAAAAGAAGATTTTATTTTTTTTTATCACAACAATGCAGCCTTAACATAATCCACTTATGGAATGATGACCTTGGTGATTCATTTCTACAGTGACTTTATCAATCAAGTTAGCTTCATATTATACTGCAGTGATAACTATAAAGCAGAACATGTAATAATATCCCTAGAAAAATATGCCGCAGACTGTTATATGGATAATTTTTTACCTTCGTCATTCACCCTCTATAAAACTAAACTGTGCAATAACATGATATCTCTGGTGAAAGGGGCTGGATGAAGCCATCGTTCTCTTGTTTCTGAATATAGCATACACATTCACAGTCACAGCTAGAAAATATATTTCAAAGCTCTGGTTTTATGGTGATGTGGACCATAATTGTCTTTCTTTGCAGACATAGATATGGTTCAGATTGCAGTCTGAAATAGAAGATAGAAATCATAAGTCAGCATGTCAGTAGTCAAGTGTTGGACATTCGAATGCCAATAGGTTGTGACAGACAGAGCTGTAAACGTTGTGAAATAAATTGTCTCATCTTTTGTACTCTGTAGACATGCATCAAATGTTCTATTCTCTGGCGCTCCTGCCTTCGATCGAAGTTTAAAAAGGAAGAAGAAGAAGCAGAGGACAGCAGGAGTGTGTGTGTGTGTGTGTGTGTGTGTGTGTGTGTGTGTGTGTGTGTGTGTATGTGTGTGGTGGGGTGGGGGTATGAGAGGAAAACGGGCCACAGAGAGAGGAAAGAGAAGATGGAGGTAATGAAGCACAGCAATAAAGAGGGCAGAAAGAGACAGAAAGACAGATGGAAGGGAGGGCTATGCAGAGGCACAGACACGGAGAGGATGCAGCATGAAAGCGAGCACAGAAAGACGGCGGCTGCATGGTTGAGAGAAAACAGAGGAGGGAGGGAAGAAATGTGCTGAGGAGGCAAATAGGAGCCGATAAAGTTTTTAACTGATTGCTCATTAATGAGAGAGGGAGGAGAGGGAGAGGAGTGAATCCCTCCTCCTCCTTCTCCTCCTCTGGGATGCTGCTGCTGCTAAGCTGTACTTAGACCAGCATTTAAGGGTGACTGGACATTTATTCTGAAAGGGTGTCTTTATCAAAATTTATGTGCAGACTTCTGGCAACCATTCCCATGTAAAATGATTGACTATGAAATAATGCAAACACTTTATGGATGATTGAATTTGTCTAATTGGTGTTTTGGCACAGCTGTGCTCAAACCTTCAGCCCCGAGGGTATTCATTTGCCTTTAAATGTTTTCATTGTAAGTACAGTATGTGCAGGCAGGGCAGTTCACTGTTGGAGCAATTCACCATGCATTTCAATGGTCAACTGAGCTCCTTTTGTCTGTGTGACTGCCAGGGTTACAACACAGCTGAGAGATGCAATACAGCGCAGGTAATAAATCTGAGCTACTCTCCTCCTGCGGTGACTCAGTCATCCACATGCTCTGTGTCAACAGCTCACATAGGGCCATTTGTTCAGAGGAGAAGCAAACCGAGTCAAACAAGTCAGAGGAGCAAAAAAAGCGAGCAGAAGCGTGTATTTGGTATCAAGGAGCCACTGCAAAGTGTGGCTGCAGTTGTCGCACAAATTTATACCCTCGCCCACAGACGTGTGAAGGAGCGTGACCACAAACCCACTCAGTGGCAAAGTGGTGACCCTGCTGCAGACCTAATGCAGTAACCACAAATACTCCTAAAGCTCTCTGTCTCTATAGGTCTCTCTCTCACACACACACATACACACTGTTCACTTGCACTGCTGCTTGTGCAGTGCTGTCATTTTTTTAATTGTTTTTGCTCATGTGAAAAAAAGATATAAAAGAAGGGAGTAAAAGTTGATATGATGTGCTGAATTTTAAAAGTTTAATCAATTCAAAAATGTTGGAAATATTGAATCTAAAAGAAAGCTATGACTTAACAGTATCTTCTAAGTTTACCAGCTTTTTTCTAGTTAGTCAGCTTTTCCCACTTTGAAAGTGAAGACAAGGACACCCTAGACATGCAGGTTTCCACAGTCAATCACAATCCTCTTGATCTGCATTTTCCAAAATAGGAGGAAACTGAAGAAAATGCAGTCCATGCATTTGTTACTTCTAGACTGGATTATTGCTAGAGATCATATTGGCTTCTTTGCACTGACTACCTGTAAAATTCAGAACAGAATTTAAAGCTCTTCATGGTCAGGCAGCACTGTATTTTAAAGAGCTCATAGTAAACTAGTACCCCATTAGAACACTGCACTTACAGAATGCAGGGTTCCTTGTAGTTCTTATAGTCCCCCAAATGAATCAGAGCCAGAGCCTTCACCTATCAAGCTCCTTTCCTAAGGAACAAGCTCCCAGTTTGGTTTCGGAAGGCAGAGCCCTTCAACGCTGAAGTCTGACCATGTGCACAACGTCTCTCAGGACAGGTTTCTGGCAGTTGGTAGCTTTTCAAAATTCAGATGTTCTGAGAGAATATCCCCCGCCACCAACAGTCAATAGTTATTAATTACTGGGTGCAAGAGCTCGATGCAGGTCGATATGGAACGGCTATTTCACTGCCTGTTGGGTAATTGTCTCCCAGATCTCATTAAAAGACACTGGTGTTGGGGAGAGGAGGGCCGTGCAGGAGAGAAGAAATAAAATGTGGGTACACAAAGGGAAAGTGAGAGAACAAGCATAAAATAATATTTATAGGATCTCACTCTGCTCACTTCATGATTTTAGGTACCCTAGACTCTCAACTTCCACACACACAAAAACAACAAACAAATAACTAACTTTGCATCAATAAATCGGTTTATTTAAAAGAATATGTTACAATTTATTACAGTAAGCGACGTAACCAAACACTTTGTCTTAAATTTTACATTTCAACATTTCAAAGAATCTGCAGGTTGTCAATCTCCATCCTCTTCTTAGTGTGGCTCTCTGAAAGCCAAACCATATCAGGTGAAAAACTTAACAACAGAGACGCTGAATTTAACATTGTATCTTACTGAAATAAATAATGTTAGTGACACTTAACTTTAGTCAGAATGAGAGAGAGAAAGAGGGTGGGGTGCAACACTTGGAGGTGGCCAGATCAGACTATGTCAGACAATCGAACACGCCAGACATGGTCCAGTAAACAGACAAGAATCCTGGGAAATGCGTTCAGCCTTCAAGGTTGCACATTCAGTCTCTCAATTCAAGGCTCAACACATTCAATTAAAGGTCTACTGAAGCTCATTCATCAGCTAAAATGGCTTTTGTGAACAGCACCGTCGTTCTAACAAGCATTCTTAGTAAGAGCCTCTGATGTGGAATCTATGACTCTTTGCTTGCTTGTAGAGAACACAAAACACTGTTGATATCCTCATTACGAACTAAATAGGAGTTAGGGCTGGGCGATAACTGAATAATATGATATACCGACATTCATTGGCATCATACCATGATCACATGACCTTGTCGTCTTTGCTTTGAGCATCAGTTTGATGGTCTTACATGTGATTTTACATAAATTAGCTATGTGATGATGTACAACATATTGATTCTGGAAAATGTACTTGTACTATCACCATCATGATAATCAATGGTATCACCAGGAAGGCTCATCCTACAAAAGCTAGTAGCTACTGAACATGTAATATCCTTCAGATTAAGTAAGAACTTGTAAGAAATGTAAGAAAAAATGTCCTCCTAAATGAGTTGATAATGCAGTAGAGCTGTTTAGATTTGATGAATAAGGTAGTAACGCAACAAAATTGTTATTTTATGTCAGCATTAAGAGTGTCATGGTTTAATAGTGTAATAACCTGCAATTACATTATTTTATGTTCATATTGTCAGTCTGCAGTCACCACTGCATCATCAGAAAATTAGGTTATTATTATTATTCTAGGGATGAGAACATTAACCAGGCTCATTTAGAGGGACATTACACTGTTTACTATTACATTATACAGCAGTTGTGTGATTAGCTGCTACAAAGCATTTAGTGAATGTGCAGTTATCTTCATATCTGTCATGCTACTGATGAAGGGCGCAAGCTACCCTTTTCACTACGAAATACTCTTCCCATTTAACCTGGATCTGGAGTGCATGAGGACCAGCTACAGAGATAAACAGTGCTGCTTTTAAGTTACAGACCCATTGTAAATCCTGCTCTCAGAAAGAAAGTAATCACTGCCTTAAAGAGAGCATGTAGGAGGAGAAGGACCCCTGCTGTCTCATATGGGTAATGCACACTAAACATGTTGTACTACATGGTCTGATTAGTGCTCCGCATCCCTGCTGCTCTACAATGGCCTCAAAACATTAGCATGGAGTGTTCATATAATACTATAAATAAAGAAACATTTAATGCATGGCTCTGCACACTGCACTTACCATGAGATGATGCAGTATATAATCATACTGTAGTCAGTACAGGCTAATTCCAGTATTATGTATGTCCATTATCTGCTTCTTAAGTTACATTTCCCACATTTGTAGGTTGTTAATACTGTTGGATAAAGTGCAACATTAGTCTAATGTTTAACATGTTCCTGCTTACTTGTCAAATCCTCACAGCTGTGTGCTCTGTGCAGCCAAATCTATGACAGAAAAAAATGCGTCTAACAATCCTACAAAATGTCTGCTTTCTCTCTCCCTTCTCACATTACAATGTTAATAGTTTTCTTTTATAAATGCAAATCTAGCGGCAAACAGATGAAAATTTATGCATGAGCCGTAATTCAGTCGTGACTTACATTCTGAGGGCCTCGCTCTGGTCGGCCCCATGGCTTTTGGGCCCCCCCCCCACCCCCCGCACGCATAGTTAACATGCACAAACACACTTTGCACGCTAACAACTGGCCAAAAAGACAAAGAAGACACTGCTGCTCTGATTTGTACATTGAGAAACTAAGTGTCTTCCTGTGGTTAACCCTCAGTGTAGCTGATCATGTGCTATCTGTGTTCCCCTTTGCGAGCACTAACAGCTTTCACTTTCCCTTATTAGTCCATCATGTTCACTTCTCGATAGGACTACTTCAGCAGAGGCTCCAAACCTCCTCATGTACACGTCACATTCCACTTCAAGTCCCTGCCAGTAAGAAGAAGGTTTGCATTAATCCCCGACTTTAAGTCTATAGAGGCCTCATTTCTTTTTGACAGAGCTCTGCTTAATTCATGATTATGATGTGCTGGATTCAAGAGTTCTGGTTCATGTGTCTGTAGCTTGTTCAGTCGCAGATGCTTGTTGGTTTGCACGTATCGGGGGTGGCTTTTCAGGTTGTAGCTGATGGTGTGTAAATGATGACCATGTGGTTTATAGCTGAGTGTTGCTGGGTCTGGGGCTAGATGAGGGCCGAACTGAGCCGAGTTGGTGATGACGGTATCTCGTTAAGAGGTAACGATCTCCCTTCCTAGGTGCCTCCATCCCTTCTGTGCCTCAACAGCTGGAAAATATTCTGCAACAGAAAGAGCAATCAAGACGAAGACACAGAAACTCAGAGACAGAAAACAGAGAAAGTCGCTCAGGCTATTACTGGATCATAGACTGGACAGAGGCAGGCAAAGCCTTACCTTGCCACACATACCATCTTTACTGCAGTTCTTATTGTCCTTGTCTGTAGCCTCCTCTTCCACCTGTAGAAACACACACATAGCAGGTGTGAGTAGAGGACACAAATAAATGGCTTGTAATAGAGTAGGTAAGTCTACTAACAGATGGTCCTTACCTCCTTCCTCCACTTCAGCTCACAGAAGACTCTCTCGAAGCACTCATGCATATAGTTGAACTGAACATTGACCATGCACAACAAATGCAAAGAGAGAAACATGGATTTTGATTAAAAAAAACAAAAAACGAGATTGGTTTTATGATGGCTTACATATTTATATTTAAAAGAATTGTTTGACATATTGGGAAATGCTCTAATTTACTTTCTGGCAGAGGGCTAGATGACAAGATCGATGCCACTCTAATGTCTGTACTGCATATGAGGTTAGAGCCAACAGCTGGTTAGCTTTGTATAGCAAGAAAGCAAAAAGATTGGAGACATAATGAAAATTTTAGCCCGGCTCTGTTAAATTGTAACAAAATACACCTACCAGTCCCTCCAAAGCGCTCTAATTAACACTTTATATCGTGTTTGTTAAATCCGTACAAAAACTGAAGTGTAAAAATGAAAACTGCCGTTTTAGGAGGAGTTATGTGCTAGACTATTTCTTGGCTGTGACCCTGAACTTCCTGGAGTCTTTGCAGGTTGCCTGGCAACTGCTCATAGCCAAGAAATGGTGTATAAATTGTGTAACTGAAGTGTAAATGGCTTCTCCACCACACCTTTTGCTCAGTTCGAAAAAGGTAGGATTTCCAGATATATTTTTTTAATTAAAAAGCTGTCATGAATGTGACAGGCAAGTAAGACTGATTATCTGTGACACTGTAAAACTCACACGACACATGACATGAAATAACTTTTGTTATGAATTGGCGCTATATATATATAAAATTGAACTGAACTGTTCTCCATTATATTATCTAATCTCACCCATAAGTTATAGATATAAAGTTCCATAACATTACTGTAGTTTATTGTGGTTTCATGATACTGAAAGTTGCACAGGAACTGAAAATTAGCATTTGCCTCTCTGTGCAGCATTTCAGTTTCATGCTTTGTATCGGAACTATCTTGAATTGCATCATCCCTATCAAATAAAATAAATTCTGATTCGGCACATGTGTAATAATGTGCATGTGATACTCACATAGGGCGTAAATATCTTGACCCAGCGTGGTTTCTTCTCTCCTCGTGCATATTCAAAACAGAAGGCCATGCCCTCTTCATCTGTGTCCCACCTCTGCATCTCCCCCCAGTCAAACGCAATCACCTGGTTCTGGAAGAACATTGGCAATTTAGTACACTCATTCCACTATGGATACAATAATATGTTTATTCAACAAACGGTGGCCCTTGCCTCGAGTGTCCCTTCCTCGGTGCAGGCATGCAGCTTGAAGTGGTGAATGCTGATGGCTGTAATGACGTGGCCTTTACGTCGGGAGTCACAGGAACAGTGGGGGAATATGATCTCATTGTAGCCTTCGCAACCCCTCAACAAACTGAGGTACTGAGAGGGAAAGAGGCAGAGAAGTTTTCTTTACTATATACTGTATTACACTGTGTAGTTCTGCAACTGACTGAAGATTAAATGCAGGATGCACCTTCTGATCAGGCCCAGCCCTAGGCATTTAGTGACCCTAAGCAAGATTTTGTTTGTGGCCCCAAAAAACTCTTAGTGCGGTCAACAAATCGTATACACCACTAATAGCTAAGAAGAGAACCATAATGTGAAAAGTAAACAAAACAAACTGTTCAAAGATAATGGAGGATCATTTTGTCCAGAAAACAAAGAAACTAGTTGTAAGTTATTAAAAGACTACAAAGGCACTTAATCTTCTGACATGTTTACAGCCAAATGGAGGTATTACTGCTGTGAGAGAGGAGATGACATAAGACACTCTGAACTACAATGAGTAACTCTATCTGTCTCCGTGTGTGTGTAAGGAAAAGTATTAGAGTAACAGTGTGGCATCTGTCCTTATGTGAGAGACTGACCATGGACATCTTCTTCTGCTCTGCTAGCTTTTGCAGCTGGTAGGACTTCTGCTCTGCCTTGATGAAGCCTTTCTTCACATCATCCATTGCCTGCAAAGAGAGGACCAGATGGGGGTTAACAAATGCAAAATACGCATGCATTCACACACAAAGAAAGACAGACATATGCACACACCTGGTGAAAGAAGTAGTTCACAGCAAGCTGGTTGTCATTGAGCAGAATCTCCTCTTCTGTAGTAAAGAGCCACTTGCGCAGGGTGAGGCAGGTTCCTGGGATGGCTGAGGTATAGTTCTGTACATACAGTTTGTGGGGGAACTCGTTGGGGGCAAGCTTACGCACTGAATGAGAAAGAATGAGAGAAAAAGAAAGGGAGGAAAAGAGAAGGAAAGAGTGACATCCCATTCCTATATGGCGAGAAAATATATTTGTTCTGTCTCGACATATTACCAAGTTTTACCAATTTTTGAGCTAAATTCTGCATTTAGCGTCAGATATGTTAGATAATAATTGCTCTGCTTGATGTTGGTTTGTATGTTTTAGAAAAAGAAAAGAAAAAAGAGAAAAGATAACACACTGACTGATCGACAAGGAGAACTGCAAACACTATCTACTAAAAAACACAACATTTGTGAACAGACAAGTGAAACCTGATAACCCTGACCAGAATTGCTCAATAGCAGAGCAAACAGCCATTTTATTTCCACTTCGGTTATACCAAAAAGGCACACATTAAATGTAAGAACAATATCTTCAAGTTAATCATGAAACTAAAAGGTAGCCAGTGTGAAAAGGCTAGAAGAAGGGTAGTGATTCATCATATTGTTTTTGCTACATTAAGAATTCAAACTGCTACCTTTCCTCCAATATGGAAATAAGAGACTTTGGAGACTGGAAGGAATGCTAATATTTATGATAAACTACAACTGATAAAAACATGAATGATTTTCTCCACATCACTGAGGGATAAAAGAATACTTAACTTCTCTCTTGTTCTTAGGCTGAAAGTAACTAATTTGAATTCGTGACCTGCATGCAAAACTCGAATCAAACATCAAAAATTACTTTTGATTTCACTGCTACTGTACTGATGCTTCTGTCTTTGACAGGGCACACAGTTCATGGAGATCAAATTCAGTGGTGCTGTTGGTTGAAAAGAACTACTTCTGTATGAGTTCTGACTGAGTTTAATTTAGTTGCTTTTTTAAAAAAAGAATCTGACACATCCTTGTACGGTACTAGCCTTGGGAAAGTGAGGACCAGTTGAAGTACAAAGGACACTCAGGTAGTTTTTAAAAAGAATGGATGTTGAGGAATCATATCTAAAAAGAAAAACATTTTCGCTGTGGAAAAGGAGCATACATAGAAGCTCAATTATATGTTCTTACTAACCGAAGGTGTGGTTGATGACCTCAAAGAGAGCAAAGTAGCTGGCTGTTACACTGTCCATCCCTAGTTTCATAACCACGGCCTGAAAAAGAGAGGCAGAAACAGAATCAGAGAGGGTGAAAAAAGAAAACGGAAAGCTGTAAAACATTGGGTGAAACGACTGTAACACTGTAATAATTAAAATGGTTAATAGACAGACAGGCCTGTGTATGTGTTTACCTGGTAGACCTGATCTGTAGTGGAGTTTTTGCGAACTCTGACAGTGAGTGTGGTTTTATCAGGCATGGCTATTCTCAACTCCACATCAGACACGCCGTTATAGTTCTAGGTCATGAAGAGGAGAGACAAACTGTACAGTGGGTCACAGGCAGAGGACAACAAGAAGGCACATATGTAAGCTTTTCCTTTTTTTTTTACCTCATCTGATTCAGAGAGGAACTCCTGCATGATGTCACTTTCTCCGATTACCCGCACAGAGCACACTGGAGATGGGAAACAAACAGTGTGTTTAGGTACTTTGGATTGCACACTATTTCTCTCAGCTCTTTCTACTCCTTTTTTTCTCTATTAGTTTTACAGAAGCCTTACACCCCCTTCTCTCTTCCTGACCTTTCTCCAGGTATTCCTCCAGGCCTCTGCGTCGTGCGTCCAACTGCTGCTCCGACAGGGAAAATGGCCATTTCCCAGGTAGCTTGGGGAACGTAAAGTTGGCAAACTCCCTCTTTAAGTTTTGGTGCAGGATCACAAACTCACGGTAACGTTTAGAGCATAGCTGCCTGCCTGCCATGTACACGTTATATACCTGAAAGAGAAAGAGAATAATGAAAAGCAATGAGAAGGAGTTCGAATTTATATGTCTTCAAATTAAAATATTAACAGGGATTAGTTAAAATGCTTTGTTGGAACATTAGACATGAGTCAAGAGTTCAGGTTAAAGTTGTGGACACTGTAGTCAGACCTGTGTTGTCATCTGCCACAGAAAAATATGTATATAATGTTAAAAAAATATTATTCCAAATTCATCCTCCTCCTCTTAATTAGCCATCTGCTGTATGTATTCATCCACAAACACACCCACCACAAACTTTTCTTGGTTGAGCTCAGTGTGTTTGTAGCTCGGCACAGAGATCGGGACTGCCTGCTTGTCAGAGTAGTCATAGCAGGACTGTGCTGAAACATCGTCTCCAGGATCCAGACAGTCGGCCTCCTGGGGTGGTACTGACAGCACGGCCAGGACCAGCTCCCTCTCTCCAGCCCGGATCAGGTCCACCACCTGCTTGTGGGTCGCTCCCTCTACATTCACGCCATTACTGTTACATAAACATGGAGAGATTTAGATGTTAGGGTGGTGAGACTATTAATAGTTCACTTTTCTCACTGCTGGTGAGTTTGTTTTTTATTTTAAATTTAAGCAGAGAATTTCATCTTATACTTTATAGTGGACTAAATTATACTTAAAGGTTACATATCCAGGAGTAAAAATACAATAAAACAAACAAACAACATCAAATAATCAAATACAATAATACTACAGAATCGCTTCATCAAACGACCATACACACTCTGACATCAACACTGAAAAAATGGTGAGTTTCACAAAAGTGGTTCTATTCAGACAATAATAATTGATCATCTAAGCTTTTCTCAAGGGGGGAGAGTGAAGCATTGAATTATGGGATTCTTAGCATTGTGTGTGAATTTTAAGAACTGCTGAAAGCCCTAAACAGTAGCTACAGAAATTCTGAATTAAATGTTAGAAAGAGGATAAAGTGTGATAGATAATAAATGGGCTATAATTTGGAAGCTCCTGTTAAAGCGTGGCACGTTGACAGAGGCTTTGTCTTCGAAATCACTCTGGGTTCACATCTGGCCCCTCAGGAATAGGACCTTTGGTTTATGTCATTAACACAGTTGAGCATGAGCAACACTGGGTGTGTGCCTTTGGCAGGCATGTGTCAGATGCGTGACAGTGCTGATGACGGTGCTGTAGTGACCGACATATAGTTAACTTTACTCAAACAACCACTGCATCTCTTCTAAAAGCTCTCAGCATCACCTTCAGCTGTCTGTGACACTTTTCAAAACAGATATCAATGTTATGGGTAGGCTGGCAAATAAATATTTAAACCTTGCAAGAATGAGATTCAGTAAATTATATTATTCTGTTCTTCACAATTTGGACTAATTTAATGTTTTTTTTTCAATTTATATAATAGTTTACAAAAATCTGCATGAATCACAAGTTGGCCTAACTTCAGCTTCAACAGAAACTCATTCATTCATTCTATTCATTTGCACAACCTGAATGCAACCCAGTCAATTACATGTGGCATCACAATTTGCATGGCATAAAGTGGTTAGTCAAAATACACACAAGACAATGGCTTCCTCTTTGAGTTTTGCAAACTAGGTTGATGTTATAGTACTGGACTTCTCAGACAAATACAAATATATGCTAAACCTACCTTAATATAATCTTCAGAATATTCAGAATTTCAAACATGCCTAACTTATATCAAGAGAGGCCCACATATGTTTGGGGTGGGAAGCCAGTGAGGGATCACATCCTTGTACCTCCCCGGGTCAACAGAGAAATTAGCAGTAACAAGTGCGTAGGGAAAACTCATTGACAAGTAATAACTTCACACTTCTGAGCCGGGGTGCACATAGCGAAGCTGAAACTAGTGTTGGTGAGGAATCATGTAGGTAGAAACAAACACAGACAAATAGAGGAGACACAAATAAGACTATCTTGCAGGTGTGGTGGGAGAAAGAACACACGTCTCCTACAACACAAAATACAGACTAAGCATTTTGGCAGCTCTTTCATTCTAGCAGCTTTATGACTATATAATAAGCACCTGATGTAGCGGCCTTTGCACTCGCACAATCAGCAGTTCTGAGTGTGATAAATAGTTTTTAAAGGGACGTTTTCCTGGCGTCACATCCTCAGTTCCTTTGTCTATGTAATTCAAAGTGATAATTAATTCATTTGTTTATAGCAATACTGAAAAGTAGAGCGTTTTCTATTTTTTGTACTCTTTGCAGGCACCCTTACTTACACGTACACATGCACACACACAGAAAGTGGACAAACTCAAAGCTAAATACACAATAATATACACTGCACAAAGAGAGAAGTAGTGTTAACATATCATGAAGGAGGCTGAAAGAAGTTGTCGAGCACTATAGATTATTCTGCATCTAAGGCTCAGTAGCGGGAGTTGTTTGTAAATGTACAAAGAAGTATTGATTGCATAGAGAATAGCAGAGGCTCTATAACACTGCAGCTAGCAGGCAGGCACTCCACTCTGTGTATACTTATTGTGTACATACTGTGCCTTGACAGCAAGGCAGAAGGCTGAATACGAAGTGTGTGAAGCTCTGGTCATACTTGGGCCTATCTTATTGCCAGCTTGGGAGACAGTAGATGAGACAGCCCGCACACAAACATTACATGCATCTTAATTATATATGGGGATAAAATAAAGGGGCAAAAATACATCCATCCATCCACATGTTTGCACACAAGCACACAAAAATAATGGGGTCAACAAACTGCCAGGTTACTGCGGGCCATCCATTCGCAAAGTAGTGTGCAAAAGCCAGCCAATGAGATAGTGAATTTTAGAGACCAAAGCCAATCAGAACTGAACTGAAGGCATCCCTCCCTTTCTGCATCGTCTTATTCCACACAGACTCACTGCCAGTGCTGCCAGTAACTGATGCTGAGCTGTATGCTGCGTGCTCCTCTCCATAGCAACAGAGCCTAACATCAGCAAGCAATCTCCATGCACACTAACCAGTGCCAGAGAGGACTTCTATCCTAGATGATAGTAAAGTCATGTGTGATAATGATAATGAGGGTTATAATGATTTGTTTTTGCAAAGCAAGCTATGCGAGATGCAGAAATATCACACACTGCATCTGCTTACAACGATACGAGTGCGTACAAGGGGTGACTTCAGAATATTTGGCATGCTGTGGATGAGTGGAATAGGTTTCAGTGTGACGGGAATTTCTAATGATCCCTGGATCTCTTCTCCCTGACACACACAGACGCTCCTTTCATTGCGATGAACGGCTACTTGCTTGCCCTGCAAAAGCAGTATGACAGTGCATACACACACACAGGCTTTTTTGGTGACCGACACCAGTCCCAGTACAGAGACAGTGAACGATGATCACAGGTCCCGCTTGCCTTGATTTTCATTGACAACCATTCTGCCATCAAAGAGTCATCTGAACGTTACACACAATGTGTTTATGGTTAAGCTACAACAGTAGCCACTTACACTTCAAGAATCCTGTCCCCCTTCGAGATACCGGCTCTGTCGGCGGCACCTCCCGGTAGAACAGCACTAACGTGTTGCAGTGGAGCGTACAGTTCCCCGTTAATGCTCCGTAGTTGCCCACCTTCACTAACTTGTCCCCGAACATTGAACCCATATCCCGAATCAGACTTCACTATTCGAACTAGCCGTGGGCCTGAAGTAACGGTGGTTGCCGTCTGGCAGCTGCCGCCGGTGCCCGGTGTAACGTTACCGCTACCGGAGCCGTTACGAGAGGAAGGTTGAGGCAACGGAGGGACCGATGAACAAATTCCTTGTCCCTCGACGTCCGCCATTTTTTATTTTTTTTACACTATTTGTATCATCCACTCCGATTCAGCGAGCAACAAATATCCTACAAACATTAGCTGGTAGTAGCAGGCTAATCAGCTCGGCTAGCTAGCTGACCGAGATCGCCGGAAAAAGCCGAGAGTTTCCGATGATTCGCGAAACCGCCCCAGGATGCATTCCATGTGGGTCATTTCAGACTCCTTTTCCGGGTGTGGGTAGGCCACATAAATGTAGTCAGGAGAGTTGAGAGTTAGCTAGTGATATTTGACTGTAACCCAGTGGTTCCCAACCTGTGGATTACGGTCCCTTGATGAGAAAGGTCTCATAGGGTATAATAATAATAATAATAATAATAATGATAATAATAATGAAAAACCATTTCAGTTCATTTTTTCTAACTTTTATTGTGAAATACCATATAGTGTCACCCATTCAGTAGACTAATCTAAAAGTCATTTAAACTTTAAACATCTAAACTTTAAACATCTAAACTTTAATCAAACTTTCCAAAGAGGAAAAATCTTTGGTTGGACTGTTCAGCTCATGTCCATACCAAAACCATAACCTGTGATCATATCTGAAAACTGGATTGGAACAATGCAATTAATGAAGTCATCAATTAATGAAGTCATATCTGGTGCAGTGGTTAGCACTGACGCCTCACAGCAAGAAGGTTCCTGCCTCGAATCCCCCATCCAACTGGGGCCTTTCTGTGCTGGGACTGCATGTTCTCACTGTGTCTCTGAGTACTCCGGCTTCCTCTCACAGTCCAAAGACATGCAGGTTAATTGGTGACTCTGGTTATAAAAACACAACTATAGGTGTGAATGTGAGCAGGAACGGTTGTTTGCCTCTATGTGTCAACCCTGTGATGAACTGGTAGTAAAGACTAGATATTGTTTAGTTCTCAGTATAAGAATGTGATGCTTTTGTCTTGTCTTATGAATCTTAATTTATTTGGGTTTCTTAATATATTTGCCTTGTTTTTGGACAAAACAAACAACTTAATAACGTCATGTTGGATTGTAACAAATTGTAAAAAAAAGCCAAATAGTTCAATTTGTGTCAACTGGTCATACATAATTTGGTTTATTTCAAAATTGTAAAGGAATTTTGCAAAGCTAACATAGGTTCTGCATTTTTACATACAGTAACTGTGAGACCCTGTCTTGTAAAGGGGCTTTCTGTCAAATTGTAGTTTTGCTCAAAAGGTATTTACGTATACTGTATATAGATTTATTTAATTTAGTTGTGTCCAGTTATAATGCAGAATAGTAGTTGACTGGAAGTGATTGTTTTTCGTCTGTCTGGAAAAATAATGAAGCAACTTTGAGCAGTCTTCTTTGTGGAAATGACAGGCTTCAAACAGGTGAAAGGAGGTGTGTCGTCATTAGAAACTCCCTAACAGGTTAGTCCAGCCATGGCTCCTGTTTTGTCCCTTTTCAGTTGTGAGGTGACAGCTAAAAGTAAATATAGTTAGTATCGTCATTCTCCTTTAAGAAGCTGCAAGTTTTTAAAGATGAGTATAAAGGTATTGCACATTTGCAGCAAAGAGGGTCACGTGCCTGAGTTTGCACAATATCTGCATGTGACATTTTTATTCTTTATTTTTCATTAAAATACAAGTCAAGAACCCTAGTTAGTTAGTTAGTTAATTTTATTGACACAAATAATTAAAAAACATAACATTTGGGTCCAAACAATAAACAATAAACAACAAAAACCCATGAACCCACACACACACACACACAAAAGATGAAATGATACACTTCATCGTTTGTCATATAATGATACATTTGTCATATAAACATCTCGGTTGCACTATGCCATTCCATCTCCCATCTATTTTTCTAGCATTGCAAAACAAGCTTGTAACATAACTAAAATCTTTTTATCAGTGTTGATGAAGAGAGAGCTCAGCTCTGTGGAATCATGTCCGTATTTTGCACGGATGTCCTTTGTGTGAGGGCACAAGAGCAAATGTTCCTCATTTTGTATACCCATATTACAATGACACACATGTAGGTGTGGGGGTGTGCGGCTCCACCTTCCCATTTCTACACGCAGCCTATGGGAGACATCCACCGGGAGGATCTGTCAAACATTACAAACAGGAAGCAGGATGTGGGAGATCCTTGTCTTACACCGATAGAAGATGTTATTGTGGTGGAGCCCAAGATACTTGTAGTAACATTGTACATTAACATCAAAGCTAAAATCATAGTAACCCCCCACCCCAAACTTTTTAAGATTCGGTACATAGTGCAGGTACTCCATGAAATTTATGACATCATTGATCATCCGTTGAGATCCAATGTGTCGAAGTAGCTACTCATTGGCCTCAGATGTGTCCTAAAGAAAGAAAAAACAGTAGGAGTTGAAAGAAGATTGTAAAACATCAAAAATATGTCAAAGAGGCATTCACAGCACTATGTTGTATTAGTGCTACATCTTTTCTTCTTCTTCTTTTTCTTCTTGGCTGAAACGAGAAAAGCTTATTGTGTTGTGTTTATTTATTTATTCATTTACATGGCTGTTGTAATTCAGTAATGTAGTAATGCTTAAACACAAGGACTGGACTGGAGGATTGGTAAATACTATCCTGAATTCTACTTTCAGCTATCCCAGACATAACAATGACAATCAACCCATATTCAAATTCAGGGAGAGACGCTGTGCTGCCACTACAAGATCCACTGAATGAAGCTCAATAATATACAGTACTCCAGATTCCTGTTTCACACATGTAGCACACAACAAGAGATTCTCCATTTCAGATGAATTCTGACATGATGAGAAAAACTTGACAAACTGAGTCTCAAAATGACAATAAACCACAATAATATATTATGTCATATAACAATGTCAGAGGAGCAGGGGCATATGTATCAGTGCTGTCAGTGCGAGGAACTTATCCCATTATCTCGAGAAAACAAAGTCTCATTAGGGCTCCTGTAGGTCTGTGACACAGTCAAAAACTAATCGATAACTGTTGATGTTGCAAACTATTTTGTTTTATGTGATTTTAACACATCATATTTATAATTTTACCATAAATTGACAAATTAATCGACATTATTCAGATGCAGCACTCCACACAATGCAAAAACACCCCAAATCATCATCATTCATGCATCCATGCAACATTAAGCTACATATTACTTATATAAATAAAATGCACTTTAACATCTCCTGTACTCGCCACCAGCTTCTTTTTGAGAGCTGTGCTGATGTAGTGGAGGATGAGTCAAATCGTTTGAAGAAAATTAAGATTTCGAATTAAAATATAATAAATAAAGTGCTAGTTGGCGGATCGGATACATGCCATCTCAAAACATTATTAAACACAATCCTTGTGATTATCTTCCCTCCGACCGAATCACAGCCGTGCTGATATGCAGTACGACAGCACCCCCTCTTGCCTGTCTGTTGATATTACTTTATTATATTCCAGAGCAGGAGTTGGGTGGAGCTAGCTGTTTTTTTTGGGTGTCTGTGAAAATAATGACGCAGTCTGCTTAGTGGAAGTGACAGGGCTCAAACATATTAAGGTGGGGGGGTCATTAGAGGCAACTTAAGGGTTCTTCTTGATCTTCTTCTTCTTCTTCTTCCTTGTTTGTTTTACCAGATTTTGTGCAAATACTGTTCAACTCTTTTTATCTTTTATTTTTTTGGGGGGAGATGGATTGATCTTCTTATTTGCTTTGGCGATATATTTTATACATATTTAATGTAAGCCACTCTAGTTTTAAGCTTTTTATGGACTGCAATTGTAGAAACAAAGTTTCCTGCCTCTCCCTCAGTGTTATTTCCTGTTGTATGTGAAAAGCATCCAAATAATGATGTAATAATGGATTAACTGTGGGATGGGTTCCTGAGTGATGAGTCATTTTAGCTGAGTATAGTTCATGTTTTATGAAAAAGTAGGTAAAGATGATTTTTGTTTATGAACACACACAAGACATTCAAAAAAATGTGACAACATTTTCATTCTTTATTAATCACTTCTGACATTCAAAGTCAGTGATACACACTCAAAGCCAGCACATATCAAATCCCTCAAGCCAACACAATAACCTATTTATGATTAATCAACATGTGTTTATATGCGTTCTTTCTCAGAACATATAATAATGACATGTATATTTCATAGATTTGGCTGTGCTACTGGGGTAAAGTATTTACTGGCTCCTACAGATCACACTGAGGGTCGTTACAAAAGTAACATACTCAGTGAAATCAACAAGACCATCCCTGTCGTTGTCCAGCATGTTGAAGAAGTCATCCACTTTAGCTTTGTCCATAGCCTAAAGAAAGAAAAAAAACATTAGGAGTTGTAAGTAGATTGTAAAACATCAAAAATATGCCAAAGAGGCACTCAACAGATCTCTGTTGTATCATCTGTTTTACTTACATCTCCAAAAGGAAACTCTTTGTGAAGCAGTTCAGCAAGTTCTGCTTTGGATAAAGTATTCTTGTCTCCATCTTTTTTAGCGTACCTGTCAAAGGTAGCCTGGAGCATAACTATTGCACTGGTGAGGTCTGACATAGTGGCTGAAAAAAGAAAATAATACTTAATTTAAACACATGGATTGGACTCTGCTGCTTTGGAACATCCAATTTGAACACCATCAAGAGCTGAATGAGCAGCTGATTAAGATTAGGACTGTTACTGCACAACACATGTTCTCGTTTATCATGTGAATAGAAATTATTCTTTAAAAATGTATTCAGTGCAGACTCTTTTACTTTTTTTGGTCTTTGTTGACTTAAACAAAAGGCATGAATCAAGTATTGGTTGTGCAAATGAGAAGAAAATTGGTAGTTTGGTGTGGCAGGAAAGTCTAAATTTACTTTAAGACTTTAGAACAATTCAAAGCATCTAAGTGCTGCTTGCCCACTCACTTTTTTTTTTCTCTCAGTTTTACTTCACAGTACTTTTCCATGACTGCCACTGTTCACTCCAAAGAGGATTGTTTTAATCTCATCATAGATCAATGTGTTAACCCTTTTCAGATGCAGCACTCCACCCAAACCACACCGAGAAGCTTAGTCATGTATCTCATGCCACATAATGCTGCAGTACATGCAAGGTATAAACTATTTAGATGAATGAAAGGCAAATTGGTTAATGGTGCATTTAAAATTTTTAAAAACATATTAAAACATATATCCACTTACCAAAATTGGATGAAAGCCTGTAAGGATCGAGAGAGTCAAAGAGAAGGATTTGAATAGAGGGCATGGACAGAAAACTTGTTATATAGTCATTGACACGCCCTATTTTTAAGCCTTACCCCTCTGTCTGTCTTTTTTCTTTTTCCTTGCTTTCTGTCTTGAAAGGGCTTTCTGTCTTAACTTTCTTAGTACCAGATTGAGACAGCTACAATTCATATTTTCACAAAAGATGCTATCAGTAATGGTGCTTAATGTAAACTCCTCCTTTCAGTCCACCTGATTAGGGGGCATCGGATCTTCCAAATACAAGGATATCTGTAATGTGGAAGGAAAACTTTTAAGGGTGGATCCCAGGTCTATAAAAAATACTGCATGTAATAACCCTGACTGGGTTATTAATTTAATAAGCTAATCTTGCTACAAATGCTTTATTGTTATCATGGAAAATTTTCCATTGTGGCATTGCTTAAGTAAAGAACAGGATATTACTTCCACTATTGCCAGCAAACTGCGACAGCATTTTGTCTGACTAACACCAGCTAGCAAGCTTTGCTGATTCACTATGGCAACATAAAACGACAAATAATGCTACCTACTTATATACAAACTGTCTTCTTCTTCTACTTCAAGTTAGCCCAACTTAGTCCCTCCATGGCTTCTAATACAGCTTTTATTTTCAGCATTGTGTCCTATGACTAACAAGGCAACAAGTACAAAAGACTATAGCCTCCAGGCATTAGAATTTTGAGAGATGATTTGCTAATATCATGATCTGACAGATAATAGTAGTTATGTGCTGAAACATGTTGGTAGTATTAACATGAGGAGACAAAGAGTAAATACAGACAGTATGACGATAAAACACAGGAAAGGCATGATTAAGAGACTCCATGAGTCACTGGGAGAAAATGTTTGTGGTTATCAAACATGTTTTGAATGAACTATTCTGATTCTGCCCCAAAAACACAACAACACGAGACACTGATCTGCTCAGCCATTAAAAGCAGTGTTACTGTTTTAGAAATTAGGAAACACCCTTTCCTACTCAGGATTTTCCACAGATTAAAAGTCACTATGGACTGTGTTGTTGGACTGTTTGGTAGACTCATGTACATTAAAGTTGTGCTTTGTGAGTTCCCATGGTGCAGCACAGCTGCTTGTGGTAGATTCCTTGTGGATTATCCAGTTAATTAGAGGGACGGAGTCTGAAACATTTACTAAACCTACTTTCTCAATGATTCTCAACCAAACTGCATCCTAGCTACTATTACAGTCAGTTAAGTTTTGAATAGCAAACACAAAACAAATGCTGTCCTATCCTATCCAATTCTTATGACTTTGGTGATCCCATGATGTTTCCTGCAGTGCACCATGAGGTTCACATTTGTGGTTTTGAGGGAAATAGCTCAGCAAATATTGGACATATTTCCCCCCTCAGGGTGAATGATGATAATTTTGGTGATCCAATAAAGTGATAGGAGAGGGTTAGCAGATAAACATTAGCAGGGTTAGCAGAAAAATGTGTTTTAGCCATATAAAAAGTCAGATCTGTGATGTAATACATAATGCACGGGACAGTTGGGCTTTAGTCTGATTCTCCAAAATGGGAGTGTACTGACTGCTGTTTACTGCAGGTAACACACTGACTGTGCTTAAGTACCTCAGTCCCATTAACCTTCCATATTTCAGTTTGTTTAGTTTACAAGCAAATATCAGACAGGAAGTAACACAGTACAAATACTTATCTGGTGCATATCATGCATAAACAAACACATATGCAAATGAGGGAGAATTAAGTCTATTTGACATTTCAGTTAGCTTGGTACAGAAACAGCAGTTAGAAATGTCCTTTAGAGAAACCAAGAGAGTATACTTTAATTTTATACTTTGGGTACATGTACGTTTTCACTTTTACTTGAGTAAAGAAGTTGAAACAGTATGTCCACCAGCAAACAACTAATATTCCCATCAGCCACAGCTGTAGCGTTTAATCGTAACTAACATGGTAAATATCTGCTAAACATTTATACAGAATAGACGAACATATTAGCATTTAACTCAAAACAACATTGAGCATAAGTCACACATCAGAGAGTTGCTAGTGTGGCTGTAGACTCAAAGTCTTGTTAATATATATTTTTTGAAAACATAATTATGAAAACTGGAAAATTACTTGACTTGAGTGTGACACACAGTAGAAATATGTGCAGATATGTGACACTAAACTTAAAGAAGCTAAGAAGTTCAGGGCTTTTTATTTGGATAGTCCACCTATGGATAGTTTATGGAGTATTTGTAACATTTCAACTGTTTCGCTTTGTCTGTGCTTTGATTATCCAAATAAAGTGTTACCAGATCAACTTCTCTGTGAGCAAAGGAAAACCTGCAGTGTAATACCCTCCTGTTCGTGTTAAGAGCAGGGGTCTCTATTTTTGGATAAACAGGCTGCTGTTGTGTGCTGCGTACTCTCTGACTCTCTTTCACTCTTTCAAATACAATCCAGTGGTTGATTGGGTGTGTGCGCAAGAATGTTGTTTACCCCGAGGATTTCGCAGAGGGAGTAGCTAAATTACATTATAAAGCAAAGCACTGCAGTGAATAAAGGAAGATGAGAAGAGAAAGAAAGAAAGAAAGAAAGAAAGAAAGAAAGAAAGAAAGAAAGAAAGAATTCTGTTTATGGTTAGATATGAACAGACTATTCACTTCCTGATTCTTTTACATCAACAAACTTGGAGCTGCATGTATAAGCAGCTACAAGCATGTGTCACAACTCTTTTGAGTTCATTATAGTTTATGAGCTATGCTTGGCTGAATGCATCCCTCATGATAGATCAAACTGGAGCTTATTCTCTTGGCAGTTGTGCGGTTTTAGCAAAAATAATGCTGCTGTTGCCACGCAGCTAGGTTTACAATGAGTTACCATTGGAAACCAGGAAATATGAGAACCACAGCGTTCAACACAATGAAATTCAAGTTTGTTCAGTTTGTGCTGGTTTCCATTGTTACTGTGTTTTGTCAGCTTGTGTTATTACTGCTTATGCCAAAGCTGTTGACAATATAATATTGTAAAACAAACAACTTAATAAATAATACCCATCATTTCACATGTGCAGACACAATGTCATGTCACTGTTCAAGAGCAGATGTCATAAAGTGCTTCACAAATGAAAAAAACAAACAAAAACTGTAGGAGTGCAGAAGCTACAACCTCAAAAGCACACTCTCCTTTTGTCTTGAGCCTGGAGCGAGAAAAAGCCAAGATAAGATAAGATAAGACAAGATAAGATAAACAGCCAATACTTTCCATCAAACAGTCTTACTGCAACAAAAAAAACATTTATGAAAAGTAGCTTCTGCTGCCAGCGTTCTGTTCTGATTGTAGAAACTGAGTTAAGAAACTCAGGAATGTTTTCTTTTGAGGGATCGTGTGGTAACACGATTCTAAGATACATCTGAGGTTTCTGTTATGGTAGACAGTAGCAGACTCAAAGGTGCAAACACAAACCAGAGAACTGTATCCAGTGTAATACAGTTTATTGAATTTACAAAGGGAATGGCGCAGTGTAGTTGGTGATCAGAATGGTGCAGGGCTTGTGGTGGCAGATATAGGTTCAGGTGTGGAGTTGTGACAGAGCTGGATGTGGCAGGTGTGTGGCTGAGGGGGTTTTACAGCAGTACAAGGAGATCACAGTCAGACAAAGGTTTTACAAAAGTAACACTGAACTAACACTAGAACAGGTCTGACAGGTCAGATACTGCCTGACACTTGTACACACATAGATATTTAATACAGGCACAGCCCTGATGGTTCATGTACTGCAACAGCCTCCACATGACAGTTTCTGTTGTGCAGGTGTTGATTTGACTGTTTCTGGCCCTCCAAATATAAAATGATATGATTTATATCATAAACTTGAGTTTGAAAGTGATAATTTGATGTTTAGAGTATATACTGTATATAGTTATTGTCATTTGTGGTATCACCTTTATGGAATCTGCTTCTGCTTAGAAATTCAGTTGTGACATGGAAAACCTGTACCCAGGGCTGGCCTTTGGGATAAACACAGTTAAATTAATAGATCAACACTTTTGTGTTTTTTTGTAATGTTTCTTTTCAACATGTAAAAACACGTCTAACACGGACAGTCTTCTGTTGTGTGGCTCATGTATGAAATTACAACTCCGGTCAGGACATTGTCCCGAGTATATACAATGTATATGTGGCTTTATTCAGCAGCTCTTCTGGCGCCAGTGAGTTGCTATGGATACAGCTCAGGTGTGACGGTCAATTACTATGATTACAGGGGTGCTCACATATCTTTGTTGCTCTGAAACTTTTTCATGTTTCTCAATAAGAGGTTTTAGCTCAGTGTGACCATGCAAAATCACGAATGTAGCTTCACTCTCCTTCAGTGCTGAAATCTAGTAATTTACATGGTTGGTTATGTTGTAAGCGCACTTCTCATACTGCCTAAACAAATCTCATGCAAAATAAGGTGAAGCCTCAAAGCCATCCCTCCCATGAAAATATAGATATGAAAAACACAGACATAGACTGTTTTTTGTTGTTGTAGCCAAGTGTGCAGCCCTCTGCTGGTCATTTGAAAGAATGTAGGTTTACTCGAAATTGGACAATAATTTACAAATTGGACAATAATTTACAAAATGAGCATCATACTCTATAAAAGAAGACTTGAAACTAGAGATTGAGACCATACACTCATGAGGAAACTGGAAAGTAGCGTAATTTTCTCATAAACTTACAGACATAGACTGTTTTTTGTTGTTGTAGCCAAGTGTGCAGCCCTCTGTTGGTCATTTGAAAGAATGTAGGTTTAAGACATTTCCATGTAGGCTTCATATTTCAGACTCTGAAGCTCTGTCTAATAATTATACAGTCAATGGTCACATGCATCAGGGGTGGGAGGAGGTAAAATGCTGCCTCCTACTTATCTGGAGCATGTAGCCAGGAATTATAAATTGCCCTTTTAAAATATTTAATAGTTTTATATCATGTTCATTTCTTTACTGCAAAGACTTTTTTTGTTGTTGTTTCTTTCAAAAGTGGACATTTAACTGTAATAATATGTAAACTGTAATATGTAAACATTTCTCTGCAATACAAAACTAGGAGAGTGTGCTCTTGGTCATTTTTATGTGAAATGATGAAATACGCATTTCAAACAGGGGTTCCTTCATCCTGTGGATTGCATCTTACGTCTTGAACAGAAAAAAACTATTCTATCTTATATTTCTATATCACAGGTCCCATAACTGTTGTCAGAAATGTTTCCTCAACATGTACAGTTTAAAATAAACACTAACACTCCAATAACAATACAATACAAATAAAGATATATGAAATGAATAGTCTCTTCAAAATGATTAGTTATTATGTTCCTTAAAAATGTAAAATAGTTGAAGGGGTCCACAGGGGTCCACTGTTGGCTGGCACATAATGACACATGTTTCCCTCTTGGATAGCGTAAACTGACATTCAGACTCCAACAAAATTAAAAATATTATGTTGAAAAATCATCATCTGAACTAAAAAATTTAATAATTATTCTTCACCTCACCTTTATGGAATATTTCCAAGCTTCTCTCTGCATTAAAAAAAGGATCACCCATAGGGCAAGTGGTAATATCTGCGTAAAAATCTAAAAAGGGGAAAGAAACAAAAAAGAAAAGAGAAATTAACCAGGATAAAATTTGAAATAAAATTATTAGCAGTGACACCCTTTCTTTTCATTTGTAAATTAGCCGCTCACGCACACACATGGGCTGGGATAACAGCTTACCCTTTACACAGAGTTTTCTCCACAACAAACCCAGAACTAAGCAAGAGTTTATCGATAATTATCATTCAAGTCAACAAAGTCACCATACAAAAATGCCTTTCTTTATTTATTCTGTCTCAACAGGACGAGTAAAACTAGTTTGTAGGTGCTATAGACCAGATTTGCAGACCATGGATCAGCAGGTTTGTATTATACATGTTTGTATGCACAAGGGTCATACATTGTGTTTCTGTTCTTATAAAAGAAAGATTTCTCCTCAGTCTGACATCAGTCTCATCTGGGACCAAGCTGGTGACACAGACGTGATCTCTCTTCACCTGGTGAACGTGACCGCAAAGGTAAGTCCTAATAGAAAGGAAGTTATTGAGGCAGGGAGTTTTGTGAAAAGAAAGACAATAGCTGTGACATGTTCAGATATTAAGCATGAATGAGTGAAAAAGCCTGACATGCAATGAAAATCACAAAATATTGTCTGGCAGCATTATTATTAGTCTAAAGCTTTAGAGTAGAGACTTTAGTAATTTCTTACATTAGTAGCACTAAGTATTTGTCATCCTCTTTTGTGCTGTTGAGTTTGAACTTCTGATTTTTACATTCTTACCTGTAAACCTTAAAGGTCCAGTGTGTAAGATTTGGGGCCTCTATTTTCAGAATAAGGCAAACATGGAATATAATATTCATAACTATGTTTTCATGCATGTATAATCACCTGAAAATAAGAATCTTTTTATGTTTGTTACTTAAAAATTCTCCTTTTATATCTACAGTGGGAGAGGGTCCCCTTTCATGGAGACTGCCATCTTGAAACACCTTATTTATACAGTAGTCCAGAACAGACAAATTAAATACTGACTCTAAACAGGGTCCTTAAAGTGTTGTTTCTCCTTTACATTAGGAAGGTGAGGGTGATGTGAGGAGATTGCAATGCAGTGATTGGACCACTAAATGCAACTAAATTCTACACACTGGACCTTTAATGGCACAGCATATATATGTAATTCACCAATATTAAGAGATAAGACCTGACAATATAGTGTCTGCCAAAATCTTGGCAAAAGCTTTATTTTCTATTCAGCCTCTATGTTTCAAAAGTATTAATTCCTGTGTTCTTTTAATTATTCAAAATCAATCTGAATCTTTTTTTCCAGCTACAACTATGCCTGGCATGAAAAACTACATTAAAGGGCTGAAGGAGTTGTTCGATCAGTATGCTGATAGTGAGGGCAATCTAACGAAGGACCAATTCAAGAAGCTGTTGGAGACAGAAATTCAAAACGAAGACATTAAGGTAAGAAACTCCACACAATCACTTCACATGACATAGTTATTATTAGTAGTTAATTGTAATAATTCTTTCTCCAGGCTATGATCGCTCAGGTTGGCATTGAAAAGATCGTGGAGAAGGCGGACCAGGACAACGATGGAAAGTACTCCTTCAGAGAGTTGTGCTTGTGTGTGGCTTACCTGGGCAGACACTGCAATACATTATGCGGAAACAAATGTGACGCTTAAACTGAATAACCAAACAGGAAAATGAGTAAACTGAGTTTCAAAGAAATGTCAGTTGTTTCAAGTGTCATTCAATATGGCTGAGAAAGAATAAAAACTATGAAATTTAATTTGGTGTCTTTTGTATTTTTCTGAACATAACACACAGCTGTGAATAAAAAGAAGAACAAAGCGTGGGAGGCAACCTACACAAGCTCTTGTTAAGGTTGAAGTCATATGTGTACATAGGTGGGAGTGGTGTTGTCGTTTACTGTCTCAGGTGCCATCAAGTTATCTGGGTGGGGACATCAAACAGGAAGAAAAAAGTTTCAGTTCTACAGGATTTCATACTCCAAAGATTTTGTCAGCAGAGTCACTTTAAAAACAGCAAATTAACTTATCTATCTTTGATTAGAACATCAGAATAATTCTATAATCGTTATGATGTGATTTAATTTAGTACAAAGACTGGAAGCAGGAGTTAAAACGTAAACATCAAATAACATCAATTATTTCCAAAATGTAGTACTTTTCCTTTAAAGTATGGTCAATTATTAAGAATTATGGAAGCCCATTTCCACCAGGAAAAGAAAAGAAAAAGATGATGAAATAAGAATGCTCACAGAAAGTGGGCTTAGGTTTTACAAGAGACATACTGGAATGAAATACAACATGGTGAAACATGAAACATTCATTTATTTGTGTCTATTTTCTTTTGTATTTTAGGACTCATTAGTCCCCCAAAGAAAAATGATTAAAGTCAATTCATGCTTACACAATTTATAGCTACACGCAAGGCTAGCTTTGCTTCCACAGCCAAAAATATGATAAAATATGTTAAGTGTCCTGTGTCTAAGTTAAAAGAAAACCTCCAGGAGTACATTCAAACTCACTTACAGTACATGAGAGAACATGACTGTTAGACTCTAGTTTTTATCTTTCTTGTGCAACTATATTCTGTTTTAAACTTGCACAACCTGTTCTGACCACACTAACAGGAGTCCCATTCAGCACAGCCTCATTTCATTACATCATTGACTGCAGCAGCAAATGTTTGTTGACAGCCAATCACAAGTGCCTCAGAGGGAGGCAGGAGCATGGAAAAGGAGAACCAATAGAAATAGTTTCTAGACTGGCTGGAATGTGAGTGAGTGAACACTTTGTGGAGTCGATGAAAATCCACTTGAAAGGCAATTATGGTGATCTTTGCTGAGTATGTTGATAGTAATGGCATGATAAAGAAGGTGGATTTGAAAAAGTTCTTGGAGAAAAACTTTAAAGTAAGAAAGCTGACACAATCACTACATGACAAAGTTACAATACACATGAACATCTATACATAACACATTAACTGGTTATCCTGCTTCTTATTCACTCATTCCTTTTGCATTTAATGCTGTTAACAGTCATAATAATTTCTCCAGGCTGAAATCAATCAGGCTGACTTGAGCAAGGCATTGAGAAGGTGAAAAAGAATAAGTGTGGGTCTCCTTTCCAGATACTACTACAACAAGGCAGTCAAGGGTTTAGTGCAAAGACTGGAAGTCAGAGGATTTTTCACCAGGAAAAGAAAAGATAAAGATATCATAATGACATGAATACTCTTGTGGGAAGTCACAATTTTAACTTTTTATCTCATAATGAATCTCATAATTGAATTTTCATTACTTAATTTTTACTTTTACCTCTGCCCTGGGATGAACTGGTGATATGTCATGTCATGGGTGTAACTCACCTCTCGCCCAGTGCCAGCTGGGTTAGGCTCCAGCCACCCGTGACCCTGATGAGGATAATTCATCATTTTTAAGTTTTGTTTTTTTAGAGTTGAACATATAAATGTCGGCATTTAATTCATGTGATTTGACCCAAACACATCAAAAAACAGAAAGACAGAACAGACAGAGAGATTGTTTTTAAATGAAAAAGGTCTGACATCAAAGTTTAAATCTGTTGAGGACTTCAGTCAACAGTGTTGAAAAAAACAGACACAACATTTCCACTGAGGAAACACTGACAGTGATGTGCACTGGAGGACATAGCAAGTCAGTCTGTTAGTTAGTCTGATGTCTGTTGAATCTTTGATGAGCCTATTCTTGTTTCCTTACCCAGCAATGACACCAAATACCTTATAAACACCATGTGCAGTGATTGTTATAAACAGACGAGGAAGCTCACAACAAATCAAACTTCATAGTTGTTATTTATTTGCAGGAAATATTGAACAGAATGTTTTTTGACAGAGACAAAAAGACAATGAATATTGCATTTTGCATGCATGTTTAAAACATAAATAACAGCCTTGAGTTGGCTTAATACCAGTACCATCTCTTTTCATAGGTCATATATGCCATATACAGTACATAATATATATGTCATACGCATAAAATGTTTTTTAATTAACATTTTATGGGTTTCTAGTTAATCTTCTTTAGTCTTCTTGTTCCCCTTCTTGTTCTTTGCCTTTGCCTCTCTTGCTACCCTTGCCTGTCCTCTTCTGGTAGTAGGATTTGGCCAACACACACACACACCGACAAAACTCTCGGAAGTTGACCTCACCGTCATGGTTTTTATCGAGCATCTCCATGGCTTCCTCAATGTCATTTGCATTTATTTTATCCTGAAATACAGTTAAATAAACAGCATGAAATGCAACTGAAACACATCTGTATTGTGATTAAGTAGCAGGATAATCTGTATGAATGGATGTGATCATATAAACTGAATGTCTCTTACTTTTAACTCAGGGTGCTGTATTTCTTTCTCCAACACTTTCTTCAACTCATCTTTGTTTAACTGGCGTTTCTTGCCTTCGTCGTCAGCATACTCCAGAAATATATCCACAATGTTTGTAATGACCTGTTCCAAACGAGCCATGGCTATAGCTGGACAAAAAGATTGTTATTGATTGTGGGTAATTAATGGAGAGGCAGGAGGAAATTCCTAAAACAGACTGGATGAACAGAAAATACTTGTCAGGCACTGTCTCCTCAAACTTGTGACTTAATGGTAGTCCAGTAGACATATGACGTATAGACATATGTTGTAAGACAAGTTTTTATAGACATGAGCATAAGATGTTAAAGGTTCAACATTAAGTTTTAATTAAAAGTAATAATGACAATTTATGGAGAACCTACTTGCATATTTCATGCTCAGCATCTGAATTAAATGCTGCCTTCATCAGTACTCACCTTAGAGCTGAAGTCCACCAGGTGAAGGGAGATCAGGTCTGTGTCACCAGCTGTGCCAGGTGAGACTGTTATCAGTCTGAGGGGAGTGCGTCCTCTTAAAGAGTGGACACGCATACACACACGCACACACACACACACACGCGCGCGCGCACACACACATTACACATTGCATGTAAACAACCAAGACAGTGTTAATGTTTGTGTTGTGCAGAGCAAATGGTTACACTGGCTCTCTCTCTCTCTCTCTCTCTCTCTCTCTCTCTCTCTCTCTCTGTGTGTGTGTGTGTGTGTGTGTGAATGGATGGAGTAGATCATTTGAGGCGAGACAGTCCTTCTCTTCATTGAGGAGCTGCACAGAGTAGCTTTCTGGAGAAAATATGTCAGTTGTGAGTCAATGGAAAATTACAGTAAGTGGGTTTCAACTCAGCCCAAAATGTCACAGCAGTGTGCCTGTTATCCTGTTTGCCCTAGAGTTTTGTGTTCTGTATTATATAACAGCACTCTATGTAAATGTGGCTATAATAAGTTGTTTAATTTTAAACTTATTGCACTTATGGAATAAAGAAATGCTACATGGGACATTTATAAACTCAAATAAAGTCAAATATACCTTTAAGTGTATGTTTCTAACTTTAATTCATCATCAGCTGAACTAAATAAAATCAGCAGCAGTTAGTTATTTTGTTTCTGACGCAAGCCACTCCCATTCAGCCTGCTAAAACGTTATGTAACTCAACCTCCATTTTCCACTTGTGTGTTCCAAGGCAGCAGAAAGGCAGCATTTTCTTCTTCTCTTCCCCTCACTTCCCCCCTGCCAAGTCCCTTTTAACTGTTCAGCTCCAGCCACTCTTCACTTTGGCCATATTACTTTCACTTATTGAATACTATCAGATTCTCATCGCAGGGGAGGAAAAGAAAATAGAGACGAAGGATCATGTGGTCTTAATTACAAAAAAAGTTCATCTTTCCACACGCCGCTGGCTGAGGTATGAGTTACAGTCTCACTGCTGGAGAGGTTGTGTGCCTCCGCAGTGGTAAGTTTGCACCATGAACATGAACACTACATTAAAAGTTTATCTATTAGATAGAAAAAAAAAATGTTGAACTCCCTTCTCAATATTACCATTAAGTCTAGGGAGAAAATATTACAGCAATAGTCAAAAGACTGGATACACCTTGTCACTCAATGTTTCTTGTTTTCTTTATTTTTATTTTATTCTACATTATAGATTAACACTGAGGACATCAAAACTGTGGAATAACACATATGGAATTATGAACTAAGCAAAATATGATTCATGATTTAGACTCTCTTTTTACACCTTTTGCTTTGATGACAGCTTTGCACACTCTTGGCATTTTCTCAATCAGCATTATGGGGTGGTCATCTGAAATGATTTTCAATTAACAGGATTAAAATATAATAACATAAAAGAAATGTACAAGTAGAGAAAGTTGAGCTCTTACAAAAATAATTAAATAAACATAAGTAACTGAGCAAGAGGCTAGAGTAAAGCGTGTTCAGATATAAGAGTTTTTGGGGATGTTTTGACCTCTTTTGTGCATTCATCAAGTAAATAAAATGTATTTTTATTGCATTCCACAATGGGGAGAATTTAGTGAAAAACATAAACATATATAATATTTCGTTATGATGTTAATATTAATTCAATATGCTTATTCTTCAAGAATACTTCTAACTGGACAGTTTTGAAAAAAGGGCAATCTCCATTTACAGATTTTGAGCTCAGCCAAACATGCAGAGATTATTTAGGTGCTCTGTCATTTTCTTTCATCATAAGTCTACTGTGATGAAACTACAATGGTGCTTTGCTTTAAATGTTACTGCCGTAAAGAATTGCGGGACAGCATTATCTCCTTTGCTTTTTGGTAAAGGACAGTCCAGTGTATCTTACCACCTAATCCTAACAAAGCCTTTGTCTTGGTGGACACCAACACGTCATTCTGTAACACAATATATTTCATGTGTAACCTCCATTCAACTGATTTTTGTGGGGACATTATAGACAGTGTACATTCTGTATTTCAATGTTACAGTTTGGCCTAACACATCCTCACTGAAACCAGAAATCTTTACTTGTATAAAATAATGTTTTTCTTCACTCAGTGATGGCAACTAAAGAAAAACAAGTGAAGGAATCTTGGGTAATCTACAAGAATGTCTAAATGGTTTTTGAGAGTTTCATGTCATCTAGTGGTGAAAGGAGGACAATGCAAATGCACACCAAATCACCAATTTTCAGTATTATCTCTATATTCCATAGGTGTATATTTAAGGGGGATGTAGGGGTCACGCTCATTCGGTCTTTATATATTATTTACATGCTTTTATCCCCTCCAAGAGGAAAGGAGAGGAGAGCAGAGGCAAAATAGGTGGCAGCCATGCACAGTTGATGAGCATGGAGGAGCAAGAAGGGAAAAGGAGGAGGAGGAGATCTGACAATTTGTCTCAAAATGTCTCAAAACCAAGTTAACTGAAAGCTACTAGGGTTTTTTGAGTTTACTTTTGGAAGTATTGGATGAATCGCAAGTAAATGTTTTTAAGGGTTTTATGACATCTAGTGGTGAATTAACGTCAATGCACAGACATTTGTGATGACAGCTAATGAACTACTAGGTAATGTTTACTTTTGGAAGTGTTGATTATTAGTTTAACTAATCTTACGGTGGGACATGCAGATACTATGCATTATCGCATGAAATAAGTGTACAAATACGGCAGGTACAAAACCTGATTTTGACTTAAATTGAATGAAATATTTGGAGGCTCGGGGGTGGGAAGTGGACCACTGGGTACTATTATTCCCACACTCACTCTTCTTCGGTCAGACTCAGTCTTGGAGCAAGTCTCCATGGACTCTGGAGATCAGCAGCCTGGTCCCTCAGCTGCCACTCACACCACACGAGGGATAACTTTAATTGATTCATATGTCTGATACATCTTATCAAGAAACTGAAACTCCACAAAAGGAGCAGTGGTCGGCCTGTTCCCATTCACAATTGAATGACAGCCTCTGGACACCACTGATACTCTGAGATCCCCTGCTGATTTTGCCTGGGTCGTTACCACCCAGTTTCCATGAGGTGCTACTTAGAGGTGCAGCAAAAGTCTTGATGATGTCAAGGAACTTCACTAAAAAGGTAAATAACTTAAAGACTAGAGAGTCCATATGCTCTGGTTCAATAGAATATTTACAGACAACAAATCATCTCTGTTCAAGAACATTTTCATGGAAAAGTATGGGGATCAAGACTAAATTTAATTTTTACAGTCGCAGCTATCCGAGCTACAGGTAGACTACACTGCACTAAATTCCTACTTTTAAATTAATTCATAAATAATAAGTAATGAATAATTTAATGTTGTAATCATTACAGTACAACACCAGCAGGGGGTATTTGTCTTCATTTAGTTAATCACATTTTTCTGGTTACACTTGAATACTTTTACTTAAGTGTAAAGTAAAAGGTCTAAACAGGGCACAACAAGGCTAATAACATTAAATGACACCCTCATAACCAAGTCCAAAATGTATGTACTTGTCCTTATAATGTACCTGAGATCAAGGGAACTATGGCACAATTATAATGGTCTCATGGCAGTGAGTGTGAAGGACGGTTTAATGTAATGTTTACACATAAAGCTAAATAGTTGCTAAAGGTTAGATAATTAGAGCTGCTTTTGCATGTTTACGACAAGTTATGCTGTAATGGTCAAATTGTTATAACAGACATTACGTTATGTTTACTGGACAAGGGACTGAGACCCTACAGTATGTGTGTCTACAATGAAATTACATCTTTATTCTTGAATACCAAGGCTTCAAAGTTCAGACTGTGTCAGGTTAATTCTGTCTCATTAAAACATAATAAAATGCACCAGTATTCAACATCAGTAATGTTGGAACACTTTAGTAAGCTTAGGAAAAACTTTCCCCCAGTGCTGTTTCCTTCCTTTTCTGAATAGGTACAAGATTAATGTGACTTACAAAGAGCGGACGCTGGAAAAGGAAAGAGGAAACTGGCTGTTACAGCAGATATAACTCAAGACTTCTCTATTTGGCCATGGGATTCTGGTAAATACATTTTTTTTATATGTTTGCTGTTTTAATGCTGTCCCCTATTATCCCCTGTTGTTTTGTCTATGGCTCTTAATGATACATAAACAGAGTAAGCATTTCGCTCAATTATCATGACCCAAATGATTAGTATTTGACATGATTTTATGTATTTGATTGTAATCCATCTGAATGCAAAGATTTTTAATGGTCATAAATGTGTATAACATTGTGTGTTTAGATAAGCTAATATATATGTCACCTTTCTTATCCATCTAATATTGCCTCTTTCCCTCTTATAGGCTGTCCCTTCCATGTATATATATGAATTGCAATTTATCTTTCATAATATAAGAAAGTTAGCCACCATCTAATACAATACAACAATTACAACATTGACTGTTAAGATTGTACATGGTGCCTGTTACATGTTTTTAAATGTGTATTAAGTCTGAAGTGATATTCTTGATAATCCATCAGATGTCTGCTGACTATGTTGTATAACAGTGTTGTTTAAATTATATCCAAATGTAAGATAATGCTAATATACAGTAAAATTTGTTATTCACATGACTGACTTGATTGACATTGACATTTCATACAGTTTTCTTGTAATGATACAAGTCAAAATGTCTGCTGTATAAAAGGCCTTTTTCACACATCTATAGGCAACTGGACAAACTGAGAAACCACTGGATTGATTGCTTACTTTTTAACCTTTACATCAGGGGTGTTCAACTGATCCAGCCCAAGGACCCTTGGACCAGAAACAGAACAGGGACCCCCACATGTGTCACATTTTTAGCCTGGCCTATAATAACTTTTATATTTACTTTATTCAACTTTTATTTCACCTTATTAACATATTTATATACTGGGTTATTAGCCTATATGTGTTTATGATTGATACAAAGTTCATGCATAATTATTATTGGTTATTAAATGCCAAGAGCTGTGTGTCTTTGGACAGTGCAAATTCCTCTGCTGTTTGTACTTTCTCAATTATCTGCACCCTCACAGTCACCATTATTTTGGTGAAAATTGTCAATTATTATGACAAAATACTCTGTATTTGTAATTGGCGAACCCCTTGCAGTACCTCTGTGGACCTCCTTGGGGTTGTGGACACCTGGTTGAAGACCCCTGCTTTACAGCATTAAAGGCATGTTTCTCCCCTTCCTCTGTGTATTTAAGGGTGTGTTCTTTTCGCCACTTTCTCTCTGCTGATGAAAGCCAACTATCCCAAGAATGAGGCTGACAAAAGGGCTTTGGAATGATCTTCCTTAAACATTACAAACCTAGAGTTACTTACTGTTTTGCCACCTAATGCTCTGCAGTGTATCATGACTTTCTGGCTACATTTCTTTTTAATTACTTCATACTCAGCACTTTTTTCCTGCCAACATTTGTGAAATTCCATGTTCCCTTCGGGATGTTCATACTTGGAATAAAAAGCCTGTGGGTGCCACTTGTATGAGATAACAGAAGAGTGTGCACATAAGTTGGAAAGAATTAGCAATTTGTATCTAAACTGAAGGAAGGCTATGAGAGAAACATCTCAAGCATGAACTTAAACATAAACTTTCAAACCCCGCCTAATCTTGTATGCACTTAAAAGCATGTTTATTTGACATACCCCTAACCTCTAACTCATAAACTTATGACACATATAGGCATGTGTGCTACACCCAAGTCCAGGCTTCATCTGATACCAGCACATTCTCATATTGAACCATTTACTCCTGTGTAAAAACTGCTGCCTCAATTGAACGATCAAGGAGTATTTATGGGTGAAATGATGTGTTTCAGATGTGAAGTGAACTCATCAATCAAATCAGTGCTTTCTGAGATCTTTTTCTGGCATTGGCAGAGCTGGTTTTCACTATAATGGTTCCATATGTATAAGAAATAGATGGCACAGAGGAAAGCCTTAATCAAATACAATTTGTATCCAGACTACTCGGGCCAACAGAGAAATCACAGTGAAATCTTGTCAATGGTAGTCTTTACTTGCGAATCTCACACACAAAATTTTCAACAAAAATCAATATCATTATAACATACAATATTTGCTCATTACTTCTTGCACTTCTTTCCATGCATGAGCATGTAGCCCTTCTCACAGGCCATTGAGATGCCGACGACAAGGGGTAGAAACTCTTCAAAGTCTAATTTATCATCTTTGTTTTGGTCTAAATCTTTCATCATGGTGTCCACAAGTTTGGGGTTCTTCTGGGCCTGAAAGAGCATTAGCAAGAGAGACAAGTTCAAGATGCAATGCAAAACCAATAAATCACATACGTCTACACTGATGGTGCATATGCACTAAAGATGGAGGTTAGATATAATAGAAGACTGAAGATTCTTACTTGCAGGAAGGAGGGTAACTCATTCTCAAGTAGTTTTTTCAGTTCCTTCTTGCTTAAGGTCTTTTTATCACCGTCTTGATCAGCGTAGTTGTGGAAAACGACAATCAGGGACTCCATGCATTTCTCCAAGGCAGTCATGGCTGCAGATTCAGATGCTGAAAGGAGGAAAGTCTGTATTTAAGTTTTAAGTTAGACTAGACTGCAGAATAATATTTTATATACAAATAAGCCTAAAAAGTGACACTCTTACTTCTGCCTCTGGGCAACTTACATTAAAACAACCTACTTTGTATATTACTTAACTTCCACTTCTTAAACTTCTCGTACTTTGTACTTTTATTTAAGTAAAAGATCTGAGTACTCCCATCTACTTCATCCAAAACTAACACATTGTGAAATGAGGATGTGGGTGTTGGTTTTATTGGCACTCTCGCAAATTCTTTGACTATTAGATATCTTATTCTGACGCATAAACTTAAATGCTTATCTCAAGCCTCTCACTCCCACTTTGCCTTCTTCATATCCTTTTCTGGACGTGTCTCGAAATAAAAGGGGAATAGAAACTAAAGGCAAAGGAGAACTAAAGATAACAAGCAGAGGACCAGCCAGTACTTGCCAGAAATGGAAAAACCTGCGTAATGCGCCAACAACGCCGAAGCCCACTCAAGAAAGCATGTTAAATACCGACTAAACTTTAACTGCGAAAACAGCAGCTTTTGCCTGTGGACGCCTCAAACTACACACAGCAACTGACGAGAATTATCTTCAATCTTCATAATAAAAGATCCGCTTTCTATCTCAACTCGCGCAACTTTTAAAAGAACGGAAGACAACAAACAGTGATAAAATAATTTTTCTGAACTCACCTGGACACAAAGAGGCAGAGACTGGAATTTGAGACGAGCAGTGAAGGGTGCAGGGGCTCACTGAAAGTTTATTCCAGGATTTATACTAAGCTAGACAACGCCCAATATGACGGGAGGGAGAGGGAGGGATACAGAGACACAAGCGGGGAGAGAGAGAGAGAGAGAGAGAGAGCAAATAACGTGGAAAAAAAGAAGCCATGTGCAAATACCAACCCTGCCCATGTTCTCCCACAAGACACTCACCGCAGAGATGAAGCCACAGCTTTAAAATATGACACAAAGGTTGTTAAAATATCTAACCTTTAGAGTTATCTCTAGACATAAATTTCCAGGTCAAACCTCCATGTCTTATGAAAGTGTTCTAATATGAATCATAATGAAATCATCACAGTGACATCACAGCAAAATGACTCAAAGCAGTCAAGTTTTTGAGTTGCTGGGACATGCTATGGACAAGCCTAATTCTTGACAGTCTATGTCAACTCGTTTGGCCTCTGATGCATTCTTCTGATTCAGTCTTCCATTGAATCCATCTCCCCTGGATATACTTCATTTTATGAATACAAAGCTTGTGTAATTGATTTAACACCTTTGATTAAAATAAAGCAGACAGTAATGACATAAACATATTCTCAAAGCCTTTATTTATCTAAGGAAATTTCACTCCCTTTGTCAGGAACGCCCTGCTCACATTGACAGTCACACTTGGAAGCTGCCCAACCAGCCACTGACGTCTTGTTACCTTTAGGCCACCATTACCCAATAAAATCAAAATAGTTATTAAATCTATTAAATACAATACAGCTTTTGCTGTGATAAATCCATGTCATACTGGTAATTTTACCACCCCAAAGAGCATCACCCTAAGTATAACCAACTGTGACCCACCCCTCTTTGAAGCAGACAGTGGAGTTACTGCCAAGTAACTTCATGTTGGTCATATGGTTCAGTTGATTCATCAGGGGCATTAACTAAACAGTTGTACATCAGCTCACAATTTCAGGATACTGCCACACCTACCTGAACAAAGAGACGGACATTTGCAAACTGTGCAAAACTGGTTTCACGGAGTAAAAACACGTTCACAAAGTCTTTTACAGAGTTTAATTACAAAATTAATTAAAAAAAAAAAAAAAAAAAAAAAAAAAAAAAAAAAAAAAAAAAAAAACGCTTGATACGCTGATGAATACACAAATAACATGAATCTCTTTGCAACCAGAGTAAAAATAGTGCTGAGGAAAAGGTTGGCAGTGGAATGTAGATTTCTGTTTAACATTTTTTTATGGCCTTACAAATACTGGGGACATTTCTCCATGACTCAAATCCATTCAAACAACAAAGTTGTTCTAAGATTACAAACTTGAATTGATCATTTTCCATGCAACATTCCATAACCACCATTTTAAAAAAAAAATCCAGTGAAAATACACCAAAGGTTAGTGCTTTGAGAAAGTATTATGACAAAAACAAAAATACAAGAGCTGTGTAGCATTGGCCATCAGCACCTGTGTAATATTGACTAGTTAACTGGATGCAAGTGGGTTCCAACAGCTTTATTCAGTTCTTCCTTTTGCCCTTGCTGGCAGCCTTGGCTGGTGTTACTGCAGGAACAGCGGCTTGGTAGAGAGCAGCAGATACTTTGTTGATGTAGTACAGTGCGAAGAGGGAGAATATCAGGCTGGAACAGAAAGAAAGGCAATGCAAAGGAATAAAAGATTTAAATTTAAACACATTTAGAGACTGCTTTTAACTGCGTTGTATTAAGTTGAAGTGTTTATGATCTGCAGAGGTCACATACCATGTGGTTACGCAGACACGGTGCACCAGACCAGAGGCAAAAAGTGACAGGCAGAGGCACACCAGAACTGGAAGTTGGGAGAATGAATAATAATACAAGTAAGGAGCAGAGTCTGAATGACATATCGAAGCACTGTTACTGCATTATTGTAAAGGCTGGCATGGCGATGTTCGGATATGCTCCAATAAATCAAGAATGCTGATGTTTCAGTGCAAGCTGAGCTGATGCTCGACTTTGTAAATCACAGGAGAAATAGTAGCCTAAACAACATCTAAGCAAAAGAAACACTGTGGACTTGAGTTTGATTTCAGTGCTGTCACCACTTACTCTCTGGGAATATCTTGGCTTGGAATCCCTTTCCGAAAATCAGGTTTTCGAGATTATTAAATGCCTGCAAGTAAAGTTAAGGTGGAATACTCCTCAGTGGTGTCTGTGTATTCACATGCACACAAGAAACAACTCATATGCTAGATAAACTGTACACAAAAGACAAGAACAGCACGAGATGTTAGTTAACAAAGAGCTATTTTGAACAATGCATGAAATACTAACAAATATTGTCGCTTAATGATTGGCAACATGGACAGAAGCAGTTCAAACCTGTGCAGTCACAAAAAGGATACAGTGAGGGAGCAGATGAAGAGGACTGAGCCCAGGAAGCCTCCCAGGATGGTGAGCCACTCAGTAGATCCCAGCTGTTTACTGAACATCTGCATCCCAGCAAATACCAGCACTGACAGCAGACTGGATAGGACTAGAGAGGTGCCTGTGTTTACAGCTACAAGGCAAAGAAAGTCAGTTTGATTTATGAAGCTTTTAAAACACAGATGCAAATCAAAGCCTTTCACAGAGGAGAAGAAAAACTGAGGCGAGTACTGACATTGGTGGAAGAGTATGGCGCAGTCAAACAACTGAAAAGACAAGACAACTCAGCTGAAACTACACTGATATTTTCATATACTTGACTTAATCTAAAACAAATATAATAGCAGCACACTTTACGGTGCAAAAAAAAAAGATGTAGACTGTAAACCAGGCATGTCCAAAGTCCGGCCCGGGGGCCAATCACGGCCCACGGTCAGCCTAAAGCTTTATTTTTATAATATTATTTATGGCTGCCAGATTTGTCTTTTTTGGTTGACATAACGAAGCATTTAAATGCACTACACGTTAACCTTTAAGGACATAACTGCCTGTAGATGTGACACAAAATATTACTTTCTCAGTGATTTTGTGAAAGTTAACAAACTTTGCATTATTCATAATAAGTCGTGTTTAAAATGAACATGAGGTTAACATTTCTATCAACTTCATGCAAGTTTAATGTATTCCATACAATTTGGACTTTATTATCTGACTGAGCAAGACAGAATTGGTTTTTAGATTTGGTGCCATTGCCATTAAAAAAAATGATAATTGTAACAATGAAAATAAAACTGTTACAGAACAGTGCATTTGTATGTAACTTTTATTATTCATTTCTTTCATTTTTTAAATGTTAGTGTTGGCCCCCGGGCATCTTCACATTGTCAAATCTGGCCCTCTTTAAAAGAAGTTTGGACACCCCTGCTGCAAACGTTGAACTGTTAATCTAGTTTGTTATACGGATAATACAAGTTTAAACCAACGAGCTTTGTCCGAAGATTGTGACTGCAAATGTTGGAAAGACCTTCTGCAACATAACATCATCATTTGAGTTCAAAAATACCGCAAATTTGGGGATATATCAACTTCAAAAAGTTCAGCTGAAACACCGAGCTCCTTACAACGTAACGCCACGTCAGTGTTCCTGCATAAACGCTTCCGACAAACTGCTGTTAGCTTTGAGCTAAAACAACCTACGGTAACAGCAGAAATATGTTTTCTGTAACGCTCTACACACAGTACGATCAGAAATGTGTAGCTTTGCTCTTTGGCAGTAATACAAACAGTAAAAATCACTGCAGGTCCACCAAATGATCTAACATTACTTCTAAACGTTAGCCGTAGCTAGTTAGCTTAACCGTTGAGGCTAAAACCATACATCTGTGCAGCTACAGACTTGCTTCGTGAGATTAATTGAATTACAAATTAATCGTGCAATACATACCCATGATTCAATGTTAAATTCGAGTCCTTTTAATCAGACAGATGCGAATTAGGTTTAACTTCGTTGAGACAGCTAATTGTCCCAGCTCTAGGAACCAAAACTGTCACTACCCGGTCTAAATGACAGGTGGGACCAGTGGGCGGAGTCGTGAATGGCGGAAGAGAGGAGCCTTTTGCCTTTTTGTTAACAATTAATTGTTTAATTGTTTAATTAATTAATTATTTCATTAATAATTCATTAATCTGGCTTTTACTTGAACTGTATTTATACATTTTTCTGTCTGTTACACTTTTTACTTTTATCTATTATTTAGTTAGCTGTCTGTCTAATTATATATCTTGAACTTTACTAGCTATTTTATTAATGCTTTACTTTTATTCTATTTTATCTAACTAATTAAACATTTTAATGGGTTTTATTTAATTAGTTCTTTTATTTTATTTATTTATTTATTCTTAATCTGCCTCCAGTGTTTCCTCACTACAAGATGATGAGATGGCGCTTCCTCAGTTCGTGTTGTGCTTTTGTTTATGATGGGGTGGGGTGGAGGGTCGGGGAGTTATTGTGTGACGCACTTTGTGTCACATTCTATCTGACTGGTTGATATTTCAGTTTTCTTTATACAACTACCGTTCTGATTTGTACGACTACACATGCATGCCTTTATCTTAATCCTTTGCAGTTATCTACATACAGTATGAGAAATATAATTATTCATCTCAGGTCATCGCCTCTTTACTTTGTATTAAGTGTATTACTGACAAGTTTGTACCATTTTAACCATACAATAATTTTATATTGCACATACATGAATGTCTTTTGTTTAATGACAAATCTGCACGAAATATTAAACAATTACATTGTGCAGTAAAAGCCTTTACTGTAAATTACAGCATCATCATCTAAATTTAACATCTTCTTGTAATAATTAAACCATTCCTAATTCTAATATAATATGGCCTGTATCCTGTTTTTGTCTACTTAATTTGCTTAACTCAGCTTTTACGAATGTATAAAAAATCATGGATATTATGCTTTCCATCCAGTGCAAGAAAGACTGCTACTACTATCACACAACCTTCGTCATTCAAATGCTTGAAAGAACACTGGATTAAGATCCTGGTTGTAGTGAGGGTCTGCTTAGCTGGGTGAAGAAGTGGTATTTCTGAACGATACGCACTGAAAAAGATATGCCTGGGAGCCAAAAATAGACTCAAGTGACAAAAGGGTTCAGAGCAAAAAGGAAAGACAGACATCGACAGTTTACAAAAGAATTTATACAAAATGTATTTGTGTTTACAATAACATTATAAACAGAGAACTACATCAACGTTTACTGACAAATTACCATTATTTCTTGACAAGGGACATTCTGTCATTTCTAAACACCACTCTGGACATTACAAGTGAAAAATAACTATCTGGTATCTATCTCATTTAAAACATAACAATATAATAAAAACACTGCAGACAGACTGTGGCTTCTATATTCCTTTGATGTTTGTTGTTGCAGTGTATGCACATAACTCAGTAACAGTTTCTCAGTTCATTCCTCCGTACATCATCAATGAATCACAGACCTTCTGTACAGTATCTGTTGATGCATGGAGACAGATGACTACATCCACACCAACTTGCAGCATTTCACATGAGGGCAGTCTTTCACAATGGCTTCTTCTTCAGTCCAAAAACAGCTATAAACAGAATAATCTCCACAAAAGCAGGTAGCACACTAGAGGGAGAGACAGACAGAGAGAAAATAAAGCCGCAGTACTTACTGATACGTCATTGTTTATAGAGGCTCTATCACTTTGCTGTCTGAACAATAATACATGGTTGCACACACACAAACACACCAACCTGCAGATGGCAAAAATAACCCAATATGTCCAGCATTCCCACTTCTCAAACACAAAGAAAGACAAGGATACAGATGCACTGCAGTGGACAGCCAGTGCTGGGTGTAATATCTGTCAGGGAAAAAACCCTTTTGGAGAAATAAACACACAATATTGTAAGTGTGTATATACACTAACCTGCAAACGACAAGGATCCACCAGTAGATGTCACACTCCCACTGTTCAAATAGAAAGAAAAGTAGAGCCACTGAGGCACTGGCATGGACTCCTGTTGCTATAGTAGGCGAGGAGTCATGGAATCATAACTCAGGACTAGAATGACTTTTTAATATAACTTATCTGACCTCTTTTTATGCTTTGACATATTTAAAGGGCTTCTCAAGAGATATTTAAATTAAACACCAATTTCCTGGCTTGTGTTGAGGCTATCATCAATTCCAGGCCAAAATGAATTCCCACTTATCCTTCTTTGTCCAGGGGGTAGAGTTTTTTTTTTTTAAGGATTATATTTTTGGCGCGTTTGCTTTTATCAGACAGTTGGTAGTAAAGAGTCAGACGGGAAACAAAGGGAGGAAACAAAGGGGGTTAATAAGACTACAAAGGAGCTGGAATTGAACCAGGGACATTGTGATCATGTGAAATGCGCTGTACCATTCACCTACCCGAGTACTCTGGGATATAATTTTAGACAAAAAATACTGCTGTTGAGTTCCACTGTTGATGGATATTTCCGTTCCCCTATACATACACCACTTATATCATCATATATCTAGGGTGGCTGTGGCTCAGGAGGTAGAGCGGGTTGTCCACTGATCAGATGATTAATTCATCATCATCAATCAGATGGTTCGACCTCCGGCTCTTCCAGTCCTTGGGCAAGATACTGAACCCCAAATTGTATGAATGATTTAACTCCTAAAACAGTGATGAGCAGTTAGCACCTTGCATGGCAGCCAATGCCATCAGTGTATTAATGTCTGTGAATGGGTGAACAAGATATGTAATGTTTTGAGCGCTTTTACCACCTAGAATATTATATATATATAGTCCATTTACCATTTACTATATCTCCTATTATTAAAGCGACAGTGACAATGTTAAGGATACACAGGAGACCTTGGCTGCGGTTGAACATGGAAACTCCTGAGAAGAACCCAGCCAGCTCTATCGCAAACAGGCCGAGGGTGACGGCCAATGCCACCACCAACCTGAGACAAAAAGGGACACATTGTTATTATAAAATCTTTATAACTATAAATCTTGCTTTGTGTGTTTTCTTACTTTTTATCTTCATTGTCATACTGCTCTTGTGTGTACTCCAGAGGCAAACAAGCCTTCACGTTGTTTTCCTGTTAAACAAACAAATAAAACACTTACAGAAAGACCCGTGAAACAATAATAAATCGTGCATAAATAAAGTTACCCTAACATAATAACATAACATAACCTTTTTTTACTCACCCTCGACCAAAAGATCGTGATAACGATGACAAGGTGAGCTACGATGGTCAAGAACCGCGCAGGTACAAGACTGCTGACAGCCGACATGATGAGCGACTATTAACTTAATCAGACAATCAGTATAACTTCTTAAACACAAAGCACAAAAGGTGCTGGGCAGGTGAGCCTTTGTTTACTGTAATTTAAACGTGCCAGACTGCTCGGTTAGCGGATTTCGCTCACTTAGCACTTAGCTGCAGTCTTATAATGAAGCTAACTTTACCCAAGACGAACATAAACAACACAACTCGACGCTGAACGTCACACGTATTATTTTCAGTGAACATATCACATTTTAAACTAATATTAATGTCACTACTAAACACAACTACAACCACATATACTACTCTCACGCTGTGGCGCCTTAAGACGGTTGCTACAACAACCGACGAACTTAGTGCATCCTTGATTATAGACCGGCTTCAGCATTCAAGGGTTCCGGACACGGACCACAATTGAGAGAGGACTGTTATTCTTACACAAAAACACTGCCATCTAACGGCAACACCAAAACTAGGCCACAAACAATTTAAAATGAATATGGCCATTTTAGGCTTCAGAGACACATGAAATGAACCTCAACAACCACAAGGGTTTATTTACAAAAAAATGAGCTGCTGATTATTTAGCCTATTGGGAGACATATTTTATTTTAAGCCTATTAAATATCCAAATCAACTATATGACCAGACATAATCAAATATGCAATCTAAATAGAAATGAACAATATATTAAATAGCAGGCAGATTTGTATCGTTTAGCATAATACTACCAAGATCCATTTTAACAATGTAACGTGAATCGCAATTTGGGCAATGCGGCTGTGATATAGCCTAAACCAAACCGCTCCAAATCCCCCCCTCCCATCCTATTTCTACAACAAACCGACTCAGTCCTTTGAGACAGACACCACAGAATCGGCGTGTGCGCAACAGCACACACCAAGCACAGAAAACAATCGACAGCAGATCTGTCGTAACGATTCACCGGTCAAGGCCCAGGGCTGGTTTCCCCCTCCGCACGACTGACACAAAAACCTGCACCAGGCTTCCCCCAGAAAAAAAAAGGATTTAGTATCGCACAGACGCTTGCTTCGCATCGTGCAGGCATGGCAGAAGCGGAGTTACAAACCTTTACCTCTATCATGGACGCGTTGGTTCGCATTAGTGTGAGTATGACGCTCATTTTATTACGTTATTTATTTTAACCACGTGTGCTTATTTTAAACGATCATATCGATATTATCTTTTGTCTCCACTACCACCAAATTGATTTCCTCGACCCGTTTGAACGCACAGGTTGCGCATGTGATGAAGGAATGTGAGGCATGTCTTTCTCTTAGGACATTTTTTGGAATCTGTTAAATCAAACAGAGGGTTTTTTGGCACAGCTGTAGCACTGTCGTTGCAACAAAATAGCAAAGCAATAAAATAAAGCAAATAAAATCGACACAGCAGCACACACAGATGAAGCAGTGTGTGTTTGATGTTTGATTTACTAAATATGTTGGCTAACAGTAGCTTCAAATGCTTGCACACGGGCCGCACAAGATGAGAAGGCAGAGATGATGCACGTTGTCATAGAAACGGGATGCTGCGTTTAGCAGCTGCAACACTGGATGTGGGCCTCCACAACCAGCAACACTCGTGTGAAACAAGAGGCCCGCAGCTATAAAGTGAGCAGGAGAATCTCAGATCTGTATTTTATGTAACTGATTTGGAAAAAAATGTCCCTCCCTTTTGTGTTAAACGTCTCATGCCTGGTTACCAAACCGTGCTATCCAGAGCCAGAGCTTCATGGCTAATTCTATGTTTGCATTTTTCATGCAAACGTTAGGTTAACACCTGAAGTCAGGGCAAAGCTATTTTTTCCTTCACATTTGCCCTCCCTGTGTTCTGTATATCCAGTACAAGCCTACGTAACCAGTGTCTGCAGCATCTTCCCTTCTCGCTCTTGACTCCTACACATCTCGTATACATTTTTTTCAGGTCACAGGATGTGCAGAATGTAAAGAGCAGGGGATTCTTTATTTATTCTAGTGACTCAGACTTCATCAAATATGACTCCTTGTTATGTTCTCCTTTCCTCTCCAGTCCAACATGAAGAGCATGGAACAGGAGCTGCATTGTCCGGTGTGTGATGAAATGGTAAAGCAGCCCATCCTGCTGCCATGCCAGCACAGTGTGTGTCTGCTGTGTGCGGCCGAGGTGTTGGTACAGAGGGGTTATCCTCCTCCAGACCTCCCTCCAGAGCCCAACTCACCGGCCTCCACACCCAACACTCGCTCTCCACGTCAGGCACGAAGACCCATGCCCAGGACGCCCGACCGCCTGGAGCGGGTCCTGAGAACAGGTGGAGGAAGGATGTGGTTTAGATTATGTGTGTGCATGTGCTGGGAATTTATAGTGGCCTAGTGAGAAGCTTTGCTCATGCACGAGAGAAAAACTGAATGATCTCAGCATGAAGCCACCTAAGAGTGACATCATCATTTAATAATTCATAGATGATGGTGTAATATGACGCAAATGCCATATTAGCATCTGAGTTCCATAGGTAATCACATCATTATCCTGCTGTATATCCAGAGCTTTATGCATTCCTGTCATGACTTAAATGCATGTAGAGCAAGGGCAGAGAGAGTCAAGACAGTAAGCATATAAGCAGGTGTGTTTTCAGAGTGTGTGTGTAAGCAAATAGTGTTACCTCCACCTCCACTGTGTTATATATGTGTGAGAGACACGAGTTCTGCTTGTTACCTTTTCAGCAGTCTGTCGCTCTTAATTCACTCATGACCACATACGAATCATCCATTCTACAAACACTCACCTTTTCCTCCTCTATGTCTCTCTCTCTCTCTCCTTCATCTCCCCTCCTCTACACACCTGCGTCCTTTTTCTCCCAGTGTGTGGGACATACCCAGGGCGGAGGCGGAAGGACACAGCCCCTCCCCCCATGTTTTTCCCATGTCCTTCCTGTCAGGAGGACGTGGAGCTCGGAGAGAAAGGCCTGACAGACTGCCTCCGTAACCTCACACTGGAGCGGATTGTGGAGAGGTATGCATATGCACAACCCCCATAGATACAGTATAAACTGTAGTAGACACAGACACAGATGTGAGAGCTGAACCCAAACATGATTTGTCTTGTTATTTCATCGTATGATAATGTCTCATCATCAGCTCATTAAAAGAAATCATAGGTGACCATGGGTTTAGAAACAATCCCTTTGACCAAGTGTGCAGGCAATGAAGAAAGGCAACAAATGAAGGGCTCAGTCAATACTGCTTTAAGAATGAGACAGGAAATCATTTGCTGGAATGAGTTTCAATAATGAATCTTTTCTTTACTCCTGATCCAAGGCTAAACCTGAGAGGAGGTTGAAAGGACAGCAGAAAAACTGCAGTATACTGTGCATCAACGACTTTGGTGAAATGGCTTTGCCAAAGTTTATTGGAGGAAGTTTGGAGTGAAAAACATCCTTTAATATTAATCATCCTCTTCTCGTATCAGTTCAAATAATGAAGATCAAAGTGAGAGCAGCTGCTTTTGAAAAAAGTGTTCTGAGATGGGGAGAGAGAGTTATGGGGATAGGCAGTTTCCCAGTTTCACACGCAGCAGTTTGATGAGTGCAGCTGCTTCCTCCCCAGGCAGTGGTTGTGTTGGTCAGGAAACTGTGACGGTGCATGTTTTAATGCGCAGGATGCACTAACAAGGCAGCTGCTGGTGATGTATCCAGGTCAGGCAGTTAAAGAGTTGGACTCCTAACTACTGAAAAGAGAGCAGGGCAAACACAGATGAGCTCAATCTTCTCTTTCTTAAGTTTAAGGGACTCCTTCTTTCCTTTGTCTCTCTTCTGCTGTAGAACTGCTTAAGCCCTGTCCTTATCTCCCTGTCCCTCTGTCTGCCCTTTAGGTACAGGCACACAGTAAGTCTGGGCAGCGTAGCCATCATGTGTGGTTTCTGTAAGCCTCCTCAGTCTCTGGAGGCCACCAAAGGTTGCGCTGACTGCAAGTCCAACTTTTGCAACGAGTGTTTCAAACTCTACCACCCCTGGGGAACCCCCCGAGCTCAGCATGAACACATACTACCCACCAACAACTTTCGGCCAAAGGTTTGCCTGTTTTTGCTGTTTTGTGCATCATAAACTGTAGCCTCTCTTCTGTTGGAGTTGTACCTTAATCCTGCTTTGTGTGCTAGGTCCTAACATGTACAGAGCATGAGCAGGAGAGACTGCAGTGGTACTGCCGTAACTGCCAGAGGTTACTGTGCTCACTTTGTAAGCTCCGTCGTGTCCACCATGGACACAAAGTGTTGCCTATTGCACAGGCTTACCAGGCCCTCAAGGTGAGTTTGTGTGTTGTCTGTCTGGACTGTGTTAAGATCCTGATGTTAGCAGCCCTGAGATGTGATATTTTGTCTTGGTCTTACAGGACAAGGTCACCAAGGAAGTCAACTTCATCCTGGCCAACCAGGAGACAATACAGAGTCAGATCACTGAACTGGAAGCTGCCATCAAACAGATGGAGGTGAACTGTCTTTTCTCTGTTTTGTGCATCACATGCTTTGTCAAAGTACAGGTCCAATAGTATTGGTATGCGGATGCTTTATTAGTTTGTTCAGGTTTAATGGAACTGATCATCTCATGCAGCTAGTAGGAATTCACTTATCAACACTCTGCTGTGGTCTACACAACTGATCATTACTTTTCTTTTGTATAACATGTTGAAAGCAGTATATTGATTTGGGATTTAAAAGGCCAGTATGTAGGATTCAGTGGCATCTAGTGGTGTAGTTGCTAATTGCAATAGCATTGCCTCACCCACTTCTTTCTAGCCTGAAGGAGAAACTACGGTGAAATGCACGAATAACACAAAAAGCCCAATAAAGTGAGCGTGCAGTTTGTCCATTCTGGGCTCCCTTAGAAACATGTTGGCCTCTGAAAGATAGATATAAAAGGCTTATTCCAAGGAAACAAAAACACAACAATTCGTATGTTCAGGTTATACACTAATGAAACATAGTTGAGTATATTATTTTCCATTTCTACAATATTCTGTAACTAGAGGTCCCTAAACCTGATACATTGGCCATCACTGGACCTTTTAATGCATGTTTCATAAATGTTGACACTGATCAACAACATAATGTAATTTAGAAGAAACTACTTTTTCTTGTGCTTAAACACAATGGGAATCCATCCCCTGTCCCCTATTCAGCCAGTTTACTTTAACTACAGCTACAACTGGACAGACAGGTAGTATTAGTGGGCCCTCTAGAGGCCTGTCGTTCCAGTACAATGGCACACTTCTGTGCTGGAAAATAGCTAAGACATTGTCTCTGTGTTTATCATCCTAATCTGTTCACTCTTTGGTGTCCCCTCTCTGTCTCTGACTCTATTTCTCTCCAGGCAAACAGCGCAGTAGCTCTGCATCAGCTGACTCACTGCATCCGAGAGCTGGGAGCGGCTGTAGCAGAGCGTCAGGGGGCTCTGGCTCTGGCCCTGGAGGCATCTCGCAACAGGAGAGAGGAGGCCTTGTCTGCCCAGGTCTCAGAGAGGCGAGGCCTGCTGGAGCACGCAGGCTTGATGGCCTATACACAAGAGCTGCTCAAAGAGACGGATGCACCCTGCTTCGTACAGGCTGCTAGAGTCACTCACAATAGGTAACATGCACATATTCAGCTGAATCCTAAACTCAGGTGGAATAAATTGGTTAGATTTGGCTTTCTGACATCTCTTTGTTGTCTTAATTTCTATTTTTGAAGACACATTGACCATTTCTTTGTTTCCTATTCTTATGTTTTTGCCTTTCCCCTTCCAGGCTGGTGAAGGCCATAGAAAACCTACAGTGCTTCACTCTCTCTGCTGAAACCTCTTTCAGACACTTTCACTTAGATGCATCTAAAGAGATTAAACTTATCCACGACTTGGAGTTCATACGTGGTAGGCTCCTTTGTTTTTTGTGATATGAACTCTGCAAAAGTGAAAGTAAATTACTGTAAGCTGCATCTCTCTCGCTTTGTACCCACTACAGCCCCACTGGCTCCCGTCATTGACACTCAGAAGACACTTGCTTACGACCAGCTGTTTTTGTGCTGGCGCCTCCCTCAGGACTCGGCCCAAGCTTGGCACTTCTCTGTTGAATTCCAGAGACGGGCAGGAGGAGCTGCAGCCACATGGGGCGGCATCAGGTCCCCTAATGCTGCAACAGCATGGCAGCGCCTGGATGAAGTGAGAGGGACCAGTGCTGTGGTTGACCGACTGCAGATGGACAGTGTGTATGTGCTCAGGGTGAGAGGCTGCAACAAGGCTGGGTTTGGAGAGTACAGTGAAGAGGTTTACCTCCACACTCCACCAGCACCCGGTGAGATATGATATACATGTATTATATTACATTATCGATTTTTAATTTTCAATTTTTATTTTTACATTTTATTCACGACAAAAAACTCCCAACACATGTTTTCATTCCACCTAAAACAAAAGCCATTCCTCGTTTCCAATGCAGTTTCACTGAATTCATGAATTAAAATTTGTGACTTTAGTGACTGCAGATTTATTTGCATTGGTAACAAAAAAGACTGTTGGCAGATTCAGTTCTTTAAGTCGGATATTTTTCCGGTATTGTAATTTTACAATTGATCGACTAATCTTGATATTTGTTTTCTCTCCATCCCTTCATTTCCTCCATTCCAACTTTATTTTTTTATTTTAGCTTCTGCACCAAATCTTCCTTTTTCCAGTTTCATCCCAGTCAGACTCTTTCTGCTTCTGTCTTTACTGCTACAGGTCTGTCTTTTTCACTTTAGAAAACTCATCATTCCTTCTTTATGTTGTTTATTGTTACTAACTACATTGTACTGTCGTTACTTCACACAAAAAAGAATTTAATCAAACCCTATTATCTGATCAGTTGAAACAACATGCAGATAGTTTGAGTCTTAGCTTTATTCTGGTTCTCACGTTTCCTCCTCATGGTTAAGCCTCTTATTCCTACTTATCCTCTTTAATAGACCCTTTCTCTTGATCTGCCTCTTATTATGTGTTCTCCTCCCACTCTTCTTCAGCTCTTTATCCATTATGTGTTCAAACTTGCTGTAGCCTGACTGTCCCAGCTTCAGGAATCTAACCCCTCCTCCCTCCTGAATCCTTTCCGTTACCCTCTTTGCCATCTCTTTCCTTCTTACCCCCCTCTTTCCCTCCTGGTATCCCTCATGCCCTCTCAGTGTTGAGTTTCTCCTTGGACTCACGCTGGGGGTTGCATGCTGACAGGCTGGCATTGGGTAGAGGCCAAACGTACGCCCGCAGTGTGCCAGGCCTCTCCCTCCTGCAGGCCGCCGACCGCACACTCACTTCTTGCCACTTGACTTCTGACCTGCTGGTGGCCGACTTAGCAGTCACTCAAGGCAGACACTACTGGGCATGCTCTGTGGAGCCTGGATCCTACCTGGTAAAGGTGAGAAAGATGCTTATTGGTCAGTTGGTTTGATATTATAATGTACTGTATATATGGAATCTTAGTTACATGCAGACTCAAAACGGATGTGACCAAAGCTTTCTGTCTTCCTTACTCTCTTTCTTGCAGGTTGGAGTAGGGCAGGAGGCCAAACTACAAGAGTGGTTTCATCTCCCCCAGGACATGGCCAGCCCTCGGTAACTAAATCTTACTCTCTTAAATATAGACTTTAGATTAACTGTCACCCACAAAAACAATTTTCTTATGACAACAAATGTAATACACTGAACCACAAATGCGGATATGAATGGGATTTACCTCTGTCACATTGATTGATAGAGTTCTTGATGATGTAAGTACATTCATTGACACTCCCCCTTTACAGAGGGTTAGGAGCCGTGCCAGAACTGTTCCTTTCTACATACTTCAAGCAGCATTAATGGATTTTTCATTGACTTTTTTGCCCACTTGGGGCAATGAACCTGTAAACACACCATTGACATACGTATTAGTGCAGCTTCAAAGGAACAATGTGCAGGATTTAGTGGCATCCAGCAGTGTAGTTGCTGTCTGTAACACCCTCGCCTCACCTTCTCCTTCCTGCAACGTATAGTGGCTGCAAAACACTTGAAAAACACCACAGGCCCCACTTAGAGCCAATGTTCAGTTTGTCTGTTCTGGGCTACTGTAGAAAAATGGTGGTTTTAATATTGCAGACATCATTGGGAGAGGACCAACAGAAACGTACAAAAACATAAACTGCAACTTCAAAGTATGTAGGACCAGTGAATAGTGCAGAATATCTGGTGCATAAAATACACAATGTTCTTTAACTTGGTCCATCCAACTAAAAGTGACCCTTCATAAGAAGAAGAGCTTCTGTATTTTTATGAAACCTATATATTTTTTTCCTGTTGTTTTTTTGGGAGGGTGTCTCATGACTACATCATCCTAATAGTTAAATTTGTGCACACAGTCTTCACACACTAAACTTGTACAACAATACTGCAAATAAACAATCTAGTAAAAGCAGTTTCAACAGAAATGTGGTTAGGGATAAGGTCGCAGTGGGCATGAGGGGACAGGCGATTCACTCATATTACTGTGCTTATAGCTTTTATTCCAGGTGTAAAATGCAAATGTTATTGTCGTTGAGGTGGAAAGCTAGCATTGCAAGTAGAGTATTTCACATCTTCACATCCTACTGTATTCAAACATTTAAACATTAGATACATTTCCCTCCTTTGTGTAGTTTTCCTCTTGCACAAGCCTGATATTCTCCTCCCCTCTGCCTCCACCCAGGTGCGACCCAGACAGTGGCCATGACAGTGGGGCCGAGGACGGCCAGGACTCTCCTCCCTTCTGCTTCCTCACAATGGGCATGGGCAAGATCCTGCTTCCTCAAGGACATGGTCACAGTCAGAGCCAGGGGGACAGCCACAGCCAGGGAGGGGTGCACTCCCACAATAGCAGCCATAGCAACCTGCCTCACCCTCATACTACTCCCCTGCCACCCCGACTAGGAGTGTGTCTGGACTGTGACAAAGGACGTGTCACATTTTATGATGCCCACAGTTTGCGGATCCTGTGGGAGGGACATTTGGATTGTTCAGCTCCAGTGTGTCCGGCCTTCTGCTTCATTGGTGGAGGGGCCCTGCAGCTGCAGGACCTTGTGGCCAATCGGAGCATTGAGGAGCCGCCGCCACGGAGGGTAACTATCCAAACACGTGCAACAAATCTCAGCAAATAAATTGTAGTGAGACGGCAGTTTATGGGCACAGTTCACTCAGTGTCCAAGGTTTATCATGTCTGTAGAGTTGAAAGGTGGTTTATATTCACCACTTAATGTGAGATGATGATTAATTGCCTTGATCCTGTCAAACTGTAACTGAATATGGTTACATCTTCCTTTCAATTTTTGAGATCTGACTCAAAATATCTGATGTTGTTTTTGCATTTGCACCTGGCCTGAAAGTATCAAATCTCTCTTTTGGCTGTATTTATTTAAAAAAAAAATGTTCCTGCTTTCTTTCTTATTGATTTTGCAATGCTCCTATGGACATTGTGGCTGAAGTGATTTTAGACTATGCAGAATTCTGTTAAGGAGGTGAACACCTTTAAAAACAGATCAAAAAAAATCTGCTCTCCCTTTACACTTGTCTTAATTTGTCCAAGAATGATCGGACAAACAACAAACGTTGCATGCAAGTGTAACTAGGATTAATAAATAACATATATGCAGATAACTGACTGTCACCTTGTAAAAGCACCTCAGATGTACTGTATGTCTAATTTTATATTGTATTTTTTTTTAAGTAGCCTCAACAAGTGTTAACAATGTGTATATAATTCAGAATTACAGAATGTGAATATTCCTGGGTTGTTGAATAGTAAAGATCTGCTGGCTCATGTCAGGATCACGTCTCTGTGTCTGAACAGTCCCAGTTGGTATTTTAAATAGTTGCTGTTTTGCATTTCAAAAAGGACTTGTGTATTGTGCATTTCAGCTGGGTAGACATGCTCACAGTTGCCTCAATGTTTCCAGGTTACAAGAGAAATCAAAGTAAAAAGGATTCTGAGGAATAATAATGAAATAATGTTCTCATTATGCTGTTAACATGTGAATACATTTCAGTGTTTTACATTTTAAGGAAAGTCAAAAACGCGAATGGCCTACTTGTCCGGTATTAAACTGTGGCGTTTGAGTGATTTGCACATACATATTAATGATCGAATGTGACGTTTAAAGGAAGTGGATGAATGACATGATAACCAGCTGAAGTAGGCTAATGAGACAAAGTCTATTTTATGAGTTCTGGTTAATTTTTTGACATTTTCTTTTCTATAGCTTTTGTTTTCCTCCCTACAAGTGACATTATCTCATTTACTTATTGACACACTTATGTTTGGGGAATGTATGAGCTCAGTTATGTATCATTTCAATGCAAGAGATGTTGTAATATTTTCAAATTGACTGGCTCTGACTGTATTTTCATATATAATATGATTTTGACTGGTATGTGTGTGTATGTGAGCTCTGGCTGTGACTTTAATGCTTTCTGACGTGTGGATGCGTGTGTCCTGTCTAGACTCCCTTACTTGTGTGACAGCACAGCACTTGAATGACTTTAGACTGTAGCATCACAGAAATCAGAACCTCTTCATTTAGATTTATCCTTGCTGGCAGAATGTTTCTATCATGTCATGAGCAAAACAATAAATAACTGCTAACATGGAGTCACTTTGTGTTAAATAATGACCACGTGAAAGTATAACTGTAACTGTACAGGAGCACATTTTCTGAAGATCATTAATAACTAGCTTTCCATGATACAGTGAAGACAAATTGTTTCTTTATGTATTCCTGTTTTGTATTTCTGACTCTCTGAACTTCTTTTTGTTTTCTTCTTTTCTTTTCATGTTTCATGTTAAAATTTGATTGTATGTTCACTTCGATTTTTACAAGATAAATACAAGTGACATGAGCCCGACACAAACTCTATTAAAGTCACAGTCATCCCTTTTTTGTAGACAAGAATTAGTCAAAATTCTGAAAAAACATTTTGTCAATCAACTTCTGATTTTCTGCCAAAGTTTGAGCAATTCTGGTTATTTAATAAGATATTTAGTATTTCTGTTCATCATTTCTTTTTACATTTCTAACAGAAATAAAATGATACAATACAAAGACCTACTATTAAACCAAGATAAGATGAAAACCACTGAACACAAACAAACACAAACATGTAAACAGCACACACACAAAAAGCTTTCATTTTCATCATCGTCTTTCATTTCCCGCCCTACAGCCAAAATGATAAACATGTTTTTAGACAAATATAACTGCCGCGTGCAATAAAGTTGTCACATTTTGATTGACTGTAAACACCAGAACAATACTCCAGAAGGGATTATGAAACCAGACTCTCCTTGTTTAAATGTGATGGAAAAACTGGTGTCTCTTTGAGTGCGTCGTGCCCGCCTGCATGTAAGGGCAAGCATGCCCTTAACCACTCGAGTGTGCCAGAGCTGCTGGAACACGTAAAGTGGATCTTTTGTGCCACAGGGTTTAAATATAATCAGCCTATTTTATACAGAGCCAACACACACCTTATAGGACACGTGATGCAGAACAACAACAGGCTAAGAGCTCAACAGTTGTATGTGTGAACATAACACAAGGCAGGAAGGGGGGGGGGGTTCAGTAGATGAGCCTGTTGGACTGGTAGTTAGAAGATTGTTTTAACGGCCAGACAGTGACAAATAGGAATGTTCCACAAAGGTAAAAGAGTTTATAGATATTGCGTAACACCAGAATGATTGGATGTTAGTCATTGTCTTTTTACATCAACAAGGAGCTGTTGCAATCAAACCAAACCAGTGTTGGAGCTCTCTGTATGTCAACTTATCTGCAATAATAAAAAGCCACCTCTAGGGGGCAATATTGTTTGTGCTTTGCTGATTATCCTCTGCCTTGTGGAAAAAGAAAAGAGTTAGTCAGCAACAGGTGCACTATGTGTCAACACTAACTTGTCTGGTCACAGATGTGATGACAGGTCAGATATTGCAGGTTAAGAGCTTTAAGCTTCTGTGTGATTAATCTGAGCTAATCTTTATGCCATTCATCATGTTACCCCACTCCCCATTATATATATATATATATATATATATATATATATACACACACACACACACACACACACACACACACACACACACACACACATATATATATATATATATATATATATACATACATACATATATATATATATATATATATATATATATATATATATATATATATATATATATATATATATATATATATATATATATATATATATATATATATATATATATATATATACACATACATACATATATATATATATATACATACATACATACAATTTGTCAGAATTCACATTCTGAAGAGAGTCATATACCAGTTATAACAATATAGTAATCTGCATTTACACCACACTTACCCAAAGTGATGTAATACAACAGAGAGAAGAAAGAAAACACGACAAGAAGAGCTACATTAACACCACGTTGATCCCCGCAATTATACTAAAGACGTGCCATTAAAAAAAGGGTACATCTGAAGTGTTTTTCTCATCTTAATTCCACCTCTGCATGGCTCCGAAGCCAGCGTGGTTGCATTGTTTTTTAGTTACAACTCAGTTTAGTTTACACATGCTTACCCGGCAGAGCTCCTGCCCACAAAAGTTAAGCCGGTGTTTGTCTGTCTTTGCACGCAAGCGTATTAGTGTGAAATTCACTTGACTCTTCAACCCAATTTTATTGTGAAACTTCACTTCATTTGCAATAGAGGAGTTGATGGTCTGATGATAAAAAAATATAGTCAGAAGTTGAATCAGCAGCCACATGTACAAGCTATAGTGTTTTAGATAAAATACAGATGACAGTAGAATTCAGTGGAAGGCAAATATTTCATACATCTAATTATCATTTTGACGTCATAATGTTTACTGGATGAGTCATTATCTGGGATGTTTCTGAGCGGCCAAGAAAACTTAGTTTCATGTGTTGAAATTGACTGAAGCAAAAATTGCTGAGTGCCATGCAGTATAAGTTCCACACGCAATGAGATGTAGCAAACTTTCAAATGTGCATACAGTGCAGGAAGCTGCAGAAATGTTTGCTAATGCAAGCACAGACTCCAAGTCCCCTGAACAGCTGTGTCTCCTGTCTCTCCTCAGCACCTCTGCACATCACAGCAGACGTGATACACACGGAGACACATACTACTACCCCAACATTTCAGTTCCCAGAGTTACTATGCAAGTTCCAACTATGGTCTACACTTTTTTTTTTTTACAAAAGAAAAAAACTGTAAAACTGTCAAACAAGATGGATCTCCGCCTTTTTCCAGAGGTTTGTGAACCTCGCCGAAAAAAAATTGCACTGAAATCAAAATACATCCATGCAGTCAAAATCCAGTTAACATGGTTTCCGTTCAAAAACACCTTCAAATCCACACTCACACATGTACACACACAAATCTGCCACAGGTGTGTGTGTTCTGGAGGGATGCCAAAGTGAGAGAGCATGCTCAGACAGGACCAAAGCCCCTCAGGCTCTGTCAGTATTTATGTGTGAGTGCGTGTCATTTTTAGACAGGAAAAACATTAAGTGTCCATAAAGTCTTGACTGTACCACCTGTTTGGCTTGATTTTTATTTGTAGATAGATTTTCACACCTATAACTTGCATTGTGGCTATATTTATCCCCCACAAGAAATTTGCGAGTATGCTTTTTTTTTCTTTACTAACTTTAACAAAACACAATGACAGATGTGACTTTGTTGAAATAAGTTGAATTAAACTGTGTGCTTGATACATGTAATGCTGTTGTTGTTGGGTCCAGTCATGTCCAACACGGTTATCTCAGATATGTTCAGCTGAAAAAAAAAAAAAAGAGGGATACCTGACAAATGATTTATATCAAAGACGAAATGTGTATGTTCACCTGTGCTGACAGTGTTTTGGTCCATAAGCTGTCCTCTGACAGCTTAATGACTAGCTGTCCACATATCACTTCACTCGCTGTTCCTATTCTGAAGAGCGGCGAAGCAGAGGGAGGAGGAAGAGGAGGAAGGAGGAGGAAGGAGGAGGAAGGGAGCAAAACAATTTGAGAGACAGGACATACTGAACCACACTATAACCCCATAGGACACACCGGAGGGCTGCCTGTAAATCTATTTCTGTGGCAGAAGTACAGAGCAAAGGTCTTTCAGCACCAACTGGTAACGGTGAAAGAGCTGAAAAGTCACATTTTTGCGTGTGTGATTATGTGTGAAAAACAGGAAGGTGGTCTTTGTGCGTTACCTAAAATGCATGCCAGTTCTTGTGTGAGCCCCTCAGCTGCTCAACCACCAGGCTCTGAGGAGAAAAATGCTGAATATAAAATCAAAACAAAGGTGGAGAAGCTGGTAACACTGGGAATAGAAAGTCACTTGCTGCTCCCTGCACATGGTTCACCATAAATACTTAGAGCACCAACTGCGTTTACAAGAAAGGGAATGCATGCATATACATGTAGACCTATAAAAAGGTAAAATAGAAAGCTTCAGTGATAATTGGGGACTTTTATGTGCAAATATGCTGCATATCAAAAGAGCTTGAAGGTTTTTTCTTAGCTGAGAAAACTTGTGTGCTACTTTCTGCTCTCCTTTAAAATCTATACAAATCTTGGCTGACAGATTCACGAGATAGACCTGATTATCACTGCAGATGATCTGAGTGTACAAAACACGGCTGTCAACTGCAAGTGACTGTTTCATAAATGTGAGTGTGACAGCGCGACCACCAAATATTTCAGAGGAACGAAAAGGTGAAAGAGAAGACCAAGAAATTGAGAAAGAGACGGTATCAGTAAGAGAAATGATTTGGTAAGAGATAAAGAAAAACAATGGGGAGAGAGAAAGAGAAATCAGATGACAGTGTGTGTGTGTGAGAACAAGAGGAACAATAGCTGACGATGGGTATAATTAGATAAACAAGTCAAGGGATGAAGGCGACAGGGACGGCTGCAAAGGGTGAGGGGCTGACAGGGAAAACCGAGAGAAGCACATTCCTTCTTTCTCCCTTCTTCTCTTCAAAACAGCAGCTGGGACAGGTGTGCTTTTACTGATGGTAGAAAGTGCACAAGCTGCTGACTGCCCCCCTCCCTCCCCCTCCCAGTGTGTTGCTGTGTGTGTGTTTATATGCTGAGTATGCACACTGTCTGGCTGCAGACTGCATGTTAGCAGAGGACTTTGTTGTGTGTAATTACGGGGGAAACAAAACCATAGATCAGAATTCGCCCCAAAATGACAAAAATAGACATCTGAACGCACACATGGTGTTTGTGGGGGGAGAGACTGTGGGAGTGTCTGTGTACGACACCGCATACTATACATACAATGTGTACAGTATATTCCTGTTTAAAGGGATGTGGGCAAAAGTACAAGAGTCAGCTTGAGTGTAAGTGTGTGTGTGTGTTGTTTAAGGAGACAGTCTCTACTACAGGAAACAGAGGGATCCTGTTTGTGACTTGTACTCATTGTTCAGCTGATTATGCCCCCCTCTACACTCCTACACACACACACACACACACACACACACTCACACTCACTTATACATAGGCCCCCCCTGTCCCTATTTGGCTGTCAACCAAAGACGTGTACACATCAGCTTGAGGGCCATGCTTTGATTTCCTGCCTAACACTTACCACGTTGTCTCTTCACAATAAAGCCCCAGTTTGTAATGAAGGGTGTGTCCGACCAGTCTATCTGACTCCATGCATTGTCCCTCCAATCTTATTGATGTCTGTTTCTTTTTTGCTAGAAGAACAGACAACACCCAACACTTATTTTCTCCTGAACTTATCATTCACTCATTTTTCTTTTGGCTAAACTTTCCCTCACCTTTTCGTACGAAATGACGCATTTATATTTACAAGGGTTGTTTACCAGAGAACGCTGGCTCATATTTCTGGTCAAGAGCAGACCTGATTAGTCTGACTCACTTGTCTGCACCATCCTGTCCCGGCTTGTTTTTTAATACACTTTTTTAAATTGAACTTTTACCTCATTATACAGAACAAGCCAAATCCATAGAAAGAGATTTCCCTTATTGACCCAAGTTTTACTTTTTGTTTTCATTTCTATACACCCTTTCTTTCTGTTTTGTCAACTGCAACATTTTGAGCCACACTAGTACTGGATACCAGTCTGTCAGTAGTTACAACAATCAGGTCCAGACTGAAATATGTCAACAACCGTATAGTATTTCAGATGAATACAGATTACAGAGGAATTTAGTGGTAATCTTTCTTCAGAGTTTTCCTATCTTAAGATAATCATTTGGACGTCATCATGTCTGCAGTCCACTAGTGCTGGATGCTGGTCTGTCAGTAGTTATAATACAAAGGTCCAGACTGAAATATCTCAACAACTGTTGGAAGGATTGCCATGAAATTTTGTACACAGTCACTGACAACAGAGGATGAATCCTTCTGACTTCTGCGACGCCCTGACCTTTCCTCTCGTGTCAACGACTGGTAGAGGTTTTCCCTTGTCCAAGTATCGTAGCATCTCCTGGTTGGATTGGGGAAAAAAAAGGTAGCGTCGTTCATTATTTCACCAGTCATATCAGCAACCTACGTGTGAGAGATAGCGTACCTGTGATTGGCAAAGATTTAGGTGGAATTTTAGTTGTTGTTCCTACTTGTCTGAGGAGTGTTAGTTACAAGCAGGAGACAGAGCCAGATACTAGTTCAGAGACTAACACAGTGTAAGTTTAGCAGCTGTTGTTTTGTTACAGGCCTCGGCCCATAGTAGCCTGTGTAACTCATATCTGACGTATTTCACCTTTTTACTGCAATATTCACCTTAGAGATGTCCTGATTTTTTATCTATCACCTTGATCAGGTCAAAATTATAATTTGTCCAATACTAAATAAATAAAACGGGTTTTTGTCCCAGACTGTAAACATGTTTATTTCTGCTGTGAAGTTGGACATTTTAATATGCTGACGCTGCTGCCAGCATGGCTGTAGAGTCTTGCTTGTTTTGGGGTTTTTTTATTATTATTTTCATTATGTTACAATAGAGCTATAGAACAAACTAAAACTTATTGTTGTCCAAGGTTTTAATGTTTCCCACCGCTGTCTCAGTTCATTCTCCCCTTCTTTTCTTTCTTGTTCCCTCTTTCAACTCTAGCTCATTTATCTCCCACCTCCAGTCCTCTCAGCTTAGCTTTTCTACATAACACTCAATTCCAACACAATACTGTGTTGTGTCTGTGTGTGTTTTCACTGTCAGGGGCAGGCTCTTTGAGCTCAGGCCAATGTAACACACACTCACACACACTCACACACATGGGATGAGAACCTCTGGCGTGGCCTTTCCCACCACTGCCCTCTCTGTATCAACACACTCACACAAACAAGCTCACTCGCACTGCTGCACCATCAAACAAGCTTTTGTCTCTTCTTGCACAGCCACCCCAGTCTCTCTCACACACACTTATCTCCACAAATCTGCATGAAAGCTCATTACTGCGTCCAAAACAAAACCTCCAAACTACAGCACAGGTCTTCCTGCATTAAAGAGTCAAGTGCAACTTTCTCACAAAAAAAAAAAAGAATCATTCATGTCTTCCATGTTCACAGCTTACTAAGCAATCAGCAAATAGACATCTTGATTGTTAAGATACAAATTTAATTACATGGCACCTTAAGAGACCTTACATCCATCAGAAGTGTAGTGACTCAGCTGTTTAATTTGCATATGTTCTTATTACAGAAAATAATGAGTGGATGAGCAAAACTCTATTAACCATGACACATCCATCCACCAGAAAAATAACATCATTTATTCTTGTAAACAAATCCTGTGGTGTTCATTTCTTATTTTGTATCTAATCTCATATACAAGAGCTTATAAAAATAGTATTAATAATATAGCTACATAGCTATAGCTAGTATTTTATCTTGGACATAAGCCACCATATTCAGTCTGTATCAAAAAGACGAAAAATATATAGAAAACAATTCTGAACAAATATAATTTACCTCCACGGATATGACTCAATATTCTGGCTGCACAGTGATACAGAGACATGCGTACCAACTCTAAAGAGTTATGAAATCACCACTGCCTCACCAGGCTGTGTGGAAAAATATGAAACTATACACTACATTATTCCATACAGAAGTACCAGGGAAGAGCAACTATATGTAACATTAAAATAGCAGCCAGAAAGTTACAACTCCACAAAATCTTTGGCTAGTATGAGGTGAGGAAGATTTGATTCAATTCACCGGATTATGAACAGATAGTAAGTCTCCTGACATGTTGGTAGATCAGAAAATGCCATCGAATTTAATGACAAACAGGATCTAACAGAAGGCACTTAAAGGACACAGAGAACTGCAGAAAAAACAAACTGAAGACATCATAATTCCTCCACTTAACTGAGTAACAGATATACCTCCCCGAAATGATTATGTCACCAATCACAAGACATTATGCCCACTTCATTGGTGTCATTCAAGGATAGTTTGTTTCCCTCCACTCTGTCTCTCTGTGTGATTAAAAATACAAGACGAGTGTTGGCACAGCTTTGCTGCAGCCCTCCATGGATTCAACAGATCGGTGTCAGCCCACCTTCTTTCATATCCTCATATAAGCAGAGGCTTATAGGAAGGTGAGCTCTGATTAACAGATGCAAATCTCCAAAACAGATAAAGTCGGATGAGGCTGGTGAAGATTCCTGGTGAGTTTGGAACCTGGAATGAACACAAACAAGTTGAAGTTTGGTTGAAAACTGTGTTTACAGGTGTGATTTTAGGTGCATTCACTCTTACTTACCACAATATAGTAGTCGTTCAGCTGGTAGCCGTAGAGGACCCAGGAAGTTGAAGTGAACAAGGTGGCTACAGTCAGAGGGAAGGACAAGCACTGCACATTACCACTGCGCAATATTTCTACCTAAAAGGGAGGATAGAAAGAGAACAGTACCAATCAATTAAAAGAATGCTTCTATAATAATTATTTAAGTTTATATATTTACAATAGATCAAATTTCTATGTGTAATATGAAAGCTCTACATGGAGTTTTAGCATCCTTCAGCTCATTGTTTTGGTTTAACAACTGGTCCATTCTCATTGGTGGTAGTAGCTTTTTTGTCCTTTTGGTCTAGCTATCCTTTAATTAAAAACAACATATTTTGAATGTAGTAGATTTTTATATATGTGATGATGTATCTGATATAATGTGAATACTGATATTTTCATGTACAGCTTTTGTATTATTTATTTCTGTACATTTTGCATCGTTAATTGTTTTTGGATGTTTATCAGCCTGGTTAGGATGATTAACGCCAACTGCCTCCACAGAGCTTGTCAATCTAATGATACATACTGTCAGACTTTCATACATGCTGACCTAACAAAGATCCAAGTGACTGAAATGTTCTCATTATTAAACTTTTGTGGCAGTAAGTGTGCGGGTGAAACAGGACTGTGTGTCTGCTGGATATGTAAATAAGCAATTGTTTGCTATGCCAATAGTATATGGTGATCATATCCCAACGTTGTCTTAACAGCTTGTTTGACTGCCTTCAAGTATAGACTGTCTGAATATGCGTGCCAGTCACGCTCCTCTCTATGATGGCAGGCTTTTCACCCTGTTTTCAAGTGTGCCCATTCGAAACAGCTTTAAACACTTTTGACTTGCGACATAGTGGAAGAGACACAAGCAGTCAGATGATCAGACAAGTTGTAAACAACATAACAGTTCAGCCAGATGATCTTTAACCACTTTATTCAGAGATAAAACCTAAAAGTCTGCAATTAAACTGTGATGGATGTCACCATTTGCCTTTCTTTTTTTGGTCCACATAAATTTATCTAATCTGGGTGTTTGTCTAAAACCTATATAATTATCTGACAGCATGTTTTTCTTTCTTCCCTATCTGGTTTCCTTTGTGATATCGCCACATGCCTGGATCTCAGCAATCAAAAAATGACCAAAACAACGAAAGTGAGACACAAGTTGTAGTAACCTGGATCTTCCCTTAAAAAACACAAGCACATCTGGAATATTTAGGTAAAGATAGTCTCCATGAGGATGGCTTGAGATAGACAGAGTATTTTGGAATAATTCTGATAAATGAAATTTATCAGAATTTAAAGTTTTTTTATTCTTTATTTTAATTTATAAATCATGTAAACCTGTAAGGAGAAAACAGCATGTAACCAAGGGAATGGGACACAAACAGAAAGAGATGGAGAATAACAGGAAGAGACACATGAGGGAAAGAAAGGCAGGAAACTGACTGGGGGTCATTCAGAGCTATGAGGCAGATGGAGGGAAGGAGACAAACAGGATAGTAGACAGAGAACAAGACAAGATGACACAAAAAGACAAAAGGAAATAGAGAGGACAGGGGATTTATTCCTTCATTAGGAAATAACTGCATGTGCAGAGTCAACTGAACAGATGTTGCCTTCTGAGTGCACGCAAGTTCAGTCAGCCATATGGTCAGAAAGGAACACTAATATGCTTAGAGTTGTACCTATTGAGAAGTTTGAGTGAATATTCTTTATATAAAGGTTTCAACACAGTTTCAACAACAGTGCGTAGCAACAACTGCTCCCTGACTGTTTTTTCTGGGTTTTAATTGGAGAAAAAGCAGCAATGACTAGTTACCCTGAATGACTGCTTCCACTTTGAGCTGAGCAATAACTCATAACCTGATTATTCTCTTTCAACAGTGATAAAAAAAAAAATCACAATAATAATAATTTCTTACAACAGTTACATTAAAATAAAAATACTTTTTAAACATTTTCCAGAGCTCAGAACTCACAATTAACTAAGATATAAAACAAACAAAAAAACCCCCACCAGATCCTCATATTTGAAATTGTTAGCAGTGATGGCCTAAAGGTTAGAGAAGGTCCCCGACTTGCCCCTCCTACATTACCACTGCTGAAGTGCCCTCAGGCAAGGCCCTTAACTACAACTGCTCCAGCAAATCAGAATGTGGCTGTACCAGCTTCCTGGTGCGAATATGTAACTGAGTGATTGTGATCAAAATAAGCATTGCTCTCAGTGAATAAATAAAAATGAAAAGGCAGACATGTTAATTTTCTGTCTGCAGGCAAACAATTAAGCTTATAATTGTTACAATATTATGTATGAGAATTTGGTACTGTGTCTATAGACGGATAGAGAGAGGATATTTACTTATCAGACCAACTGTAACTATTATCTTTGGATCCAGTGAGACGACTTAGTTCATTTGGCTTTTTATATGCTGTGTGTGTGTGTGTTTGTGTGTGTGTGTGTGTGTGTGTGTGTGTGTGTGTGTGCGTGCGTTTGTCTATAATGCATGTGAGCTTTACCAGGCTGGTGAGCGGGGACATGTACATGCTGACGGTGATTACGCTGCAGGTGAGGCCTAGCTGGTTAAGCCGAGCGTCTCCCTCTGGGAGAACCGTGGTGAAGTAGAACCAACCGCAGGTCAGAACCGCCCCTGCTGCTAAAGTCTGGGTTGTTACCAGCCTCTGAAACACAAACACACACACACAGATACACGCACTGAGAAACAGGCATACACACAACACACTCAAATAAAAGGGGAGATATATACCCGAGGCCCCGCTGACCTTTTGTTTTGTGTAGTGGAAGTACACGATGATGTAAAGGATCTGGAGTAGAGCTCCAATAATGTTGACCAGGATGATCGTCTGATCGCTCTTCAGGATCCCGTAATACAACCAGCCCACGTTACTATGGAAACAAGGCAAGCATTAAAGAGACTGACCGGAGCATGAGGACAAAGATGCTGAAAGATCAACACACACACACACACACACACACACACACACACACACACACATACATACATACATACACACACTCACTTAAGACATGTGGTGAGGAAAGGGAGAAACTGGATATTGTCAGCACTTTTGGATTCTTGCATCTTCTTCAGGTCGGTCCTGGAAACACACACACACACACACACACACACACACACACACACACACAGGTAGAAAAGTTAACACAAGTACTTCTGAATCAACAACAGATCTGGGATCATTTATTAGCACATTCCTTCACATGTTAACATCCCTGCAGCTGACTCCAGATAAGCAAAAGGTTCAGAACATCTGTGCATGTGCTTTATATCAAACTAATGGAATAACAGGAGGAAATGAGAATGCAGCAGGACATTAATGAGCATTTCAACTTACAGTCCAGTCGAGAACATCCCGACTGTAAACACGATGCAGGCCCATGACAGAAGCTGCAAAAAATCCATAGAAGAAGAGAAATAATACAAATATTCTACTCTGCTGTGTATTACACGTGCACTGTCTGCCTTCGCGGATGTGTAAATAGGATGTAATTTAAGATGAAATATAACTACGCCGACGCTTTTATCGCTCACTGTGTTTCCGTGTTTGCAGTCAGTGTGCTCAGTGTTTCCGCACTCTGATTGGCTGCGAGACAAACCAGGTTGGGTGGGGGTTGAGCCAATAGGGTGCTGAAACGATAGCTGACGTCGCGCGTTACATCATCACGTTGTAAAATTTGTGAAGGTCCAGTGAGGTGTGTGTGATGGATTGTGACTTCAGTGTGATGGATGGATGACTGTCAGAGGAGCAGTGCACTAAGACAACGTGTGCAGGAGGAGTTCAATTAAAGAATTAAACTTTATTCATCAATCCGTAATCACATACCGGAAGCATTGTGTAACAAAAACATGAAAGAAGAGGAAAGATGAACAGTTGGATGATTGCATACTTGAGCATCCCATGATGTGTGTAGGTTTATTAAATGTAGATTGCAGTTTTTTCTGTTATAAACATGTTAGTATGTAAAGTGTGCATGCATGCATTAGTAGTTCCTGATCTGGGGTCCAGGTTGGGCCACTCCAGTGACTCCAAGTTCACTTTACACTTCATAGTTGGTGCAAGTCAGCCCGTGGAAACAGTTGTTTGATGTTGATGTTGCTCTGTAATTGTAAATCTTTATATTGCACCTTTCTAGCACTGGCTGCCATGCAAATTGCTCATCAGAAGCTAACCACATTCACACGCACTCACACACAGATAGCACAGCCTTTTTTCCTATCTTGCTGAAGGGGATCAAATCAAACTGCTGATCTTCTGATTAGTGGACAACCTGCTCTACCTCCTGAGCCACAGCCGCCCCCTGCTTTGTCTAACATCCAAGTTTTGTATTAAATTTTGTCCGCTTAGGCGTGAAGTGGGAATCCAGGAGGCAGAGGAGTTCTAATGAAAAATACTTTTGAGTTGCATTATTTGATTTGGACCATTCTTTTTTAAAAAATCTGTCTTCTTCTCTGTGAGATCCTTAACCTTATGAAAGTGTAATACTAAATTACTGGAGTACCCCCTTTTTATGAAGCAGAAAAAATCCATAAAATGGCCCTAAAAAGTAGTATTCTTTAGATTTAGTTCAGTTTATTGTCATATTGCCAAACATGTTAAAAACACAAAGCAATGAAATTTATTCTCAGGACAGCAGCGTACAGAATAAATAATTAAATAAATATAATTTTGCTGTGTCATAGCTAAAAAAAAGACCTATACATGCATAAATAAATAACCTAAACCTGAAACAAATATAACACATAGTTAAAAAAACAACAACGTACATATGGGGGTAGTAGCTCACTTTGTAGGGATTTGGCTTGGGAACCGGAGAGGTGCCAGTTCACCTCCTGGGCACTACCGAGGTGCCCTTGAGCAAGGTACCGAACCCCTAACTGCTCCCAGGGCGCAGGGGCATGTGTGGCTGCCAGTCACTCCACCATCTCTCTACATTTGCATGTCTAAGCCCTTTGTGTGTGTGGTTGTATCTCAGGTAAAATACATGTAAAAACTTGAGGGATCAATAAAGTATCTATATAAAAAAATTGGTTGGTTGGTTTGTTTGGTTGAATTGGTCACCATTTGCAGCTGGTGATGAGGGGTAGCAAGTAGACAAAGCTTTGTTTTAAGGGGTTACTGGTTTACACCACTACAACTGGTAGGAGAACTGTGTAGTTTCACCAACATATCCAATAAGTTATATACTGTGGCTTTTCAAAATGCATTCATTTTGCTGTTTAAAACAAACTCCACTCTGTGCACCAGTGCAATTTTATTTATTTGGCTCCATATGCATATTCTTTTTCCTACAAGACAATGGAGTGTTATTTCATGCAGCATTTAAGATGAGGACTTCAGGTTGTGAATCAAAAACTTGAACGACCGCTGCCTTCTCATTTAGCAAAGTTCAGGCAGATTTAATGCTAATCACCTAAAAAGTCCTCATTAACTTTCTTTGCCCCTTCTTACCTCTCTTACCTCCCCCCACCAACATGGACTATTATGGACTGGTCTCTCCTGTGTCCAGCTGTCAGGACTGAGTGTCAGAGGGGCAGATGAGGCTTTCAGCAGTGAGGCCTCGTTGCTGTGAAGTTCTTTCCACAGATCTCTTTTTCACTCTACATTCAAAATCTCTCAAACCTGACCTTTAAAAACAGTCTGTGATGTATAATTTTCCTTGCCTTTTTATTCTTTTAGTTCTAACCTTTTTTAAAAGTTTGCTTCTGTTTGACATTTAATTTCTTTCACTTCACTTTTTTATGTAATCATTTTTAATGTCATTTCTATAAAGATGCAGAACAATTTCATATCTCTGTTTTATATTTAACCATTCTGTTATTAAATTATAAATCATTTTCTTTGTCTGACATTATTCTTTAAGTAGAGCTCCTCGAGTTTCTTCAAATGTTACACAAACCAAATCTTCAAGCCTTAACATTCAGATATTCTTTGTTTTTTCAACATATTTTACGTATTGACTCATCTAAATTTTCATTTAAAAATATTCAAACAAATATTTTGAAAGTAAACTTTTTTTCATTATCAGCCACTGTAATAGATTACATTTTGCAATTGTCAGAGATGAAACAAACCTTTTCTCCATTACACTGTAGCAGGAAACATGTTTTTTTCTTCAATTTTTTTTTTTAACTTTTTACTACTTGACTGTATAGGCATTTTGCAGATTACGATTTACAACATTAAAAACATAATCAACATAAAAATATTGAATTTATACTCAATCAGTGTCAGTGCATGAAATCCTCCAACTGATTTGAAGGCATGAAAATCATAAAATAGAGAGACGAGTTTCTGGATTTCCAGTTTTGGGAATTTTCGTGTCTAATTTTGAGGATTTTTGTTATTTTATTATCTTAAATTAGTGTATTATCATTTGTGATGCATGTAGATACTGTATGCACCAATAACTTCACACTCTGATAGGTTGGTAAGTGCTGCTAATACTAAAAAAATTAAAGTCAGGACTTTCTATTGCAACTTTTACTTGTGGTTTAACTAAATGTAAACTAAATGGTTTGAATAATGCATCACCTGACATACATCTGACTGCATTTCATCAATCTTCAAACATTGCTGTCTCATCTTGAACTGAAACATTATGATTAATACTGCCACGTTTTGTCTCTTCCATCGGACACGCTGAAAGTCTGTCCTGCATTAACCTATTGTACAGAACAGCAAAGACACATTGGCGCTGCATTGCAACAAGATTTCTGAGACTGTGTGATCATCTGCAGTGAATTTAATCTATGGCACAGTAATGGAAAAACAAACAACTCTGTTTTATGTTCTGGTTTTGAATGTATATGTTGCGTTGTTTTACAGGGGGTGGTGACTTTTGACAGTTTTCAGTCAGCTCTGAGGTTTTTGCACTGTGCTCCTTTTCATTCCAACATACCAATGTGTAGACGGATGTTCAGCTTTCCCTCCAAAGAGGATGTACAGAGCAGTAAAAGAAAGGGCAAAAAAAGAGAGAAATAGTGAGGGAGGAGGCGAGAGTGACACCATCACACCCAGTTGTCAGTTTGTTTGCGGGCCTCTCTCGCTGCACTACCCCGTTTTCTCGCTCCTTCATCGTTCCCCTCTCGGCTCTCGTGTTTGGTTTACAGGCTGTGAAATCTAAGCAAGACCAAACGATGTCACCGGGGATGAAAGACGGAGAGGCCAGAGAAGAGGGAATGAGAAACAGAGGTTGGGAAAGACCTGGGGGTGGAAATGTGGAGGGTGCTGGAGAGATGGAAGATGGATAGCTTGCCAAAATATTGTGTCATCCATCAAATTCTCAGTGACGTGAGTGGGATTTCAAGTAGGTTGGTGCAAAAATACATTTCACCAGAGCAGATAAAAAAACAGACAAATTTCAATAACATCACAATTTTTTTTATTATTTCACTAAAGATTTTTCACATCTTAAAACAGCTTCTTATAGTTTTCTCTATTCACAAATTTACATATAAACATTTACAAAATGAGACAGGCATGTTTAACAAGAAAACTGTAAATGTATTCTGGGAAGTCCCTTCAGTTTGAGGTTTGACAATGCGCACGTGGGATCACATCTGCACATCAGCCAGTGTACCATGATACTGACAGTAGAAATGAGTAAATAACCACAAGTACTGAAGAAGCTCAGCCCCCTAAAACCTCTGTTAGTGTCTGTTTTGTTATCTTGACCAGCGTCTCTCAACCTTATGAGAACTTGTAAAGGAGTAAGCAAAAATAAATATTTCTGGGATCCAAATGAATTCAGGCGCATTTCTTCTGAAATACATTGTCGATTGAAAAAAAATCCTTGTGAAAGAATACATTTCTTTAGTGTTTAATCTGCACGAGCAGCAGTAAGCATCACTTTAAAGGCTCATGAGCCAAAAAGAGGACAAAAAAAAAAAAGGTTGAGGACCACTGATCTAGATTAGTTCTGTTGTCTCATAACTGAACTGAAAAAACATGTGATGTCAAATACTTTCAGTGATGTTCATCGAATTTGCAGCACCTCAATCGGTGTTAGTGTGAATGTGACAGTGGTGCTTTAACAGAGACTTGAAGAGATAAAACAGGGAACTGAGTGCTACACAACAACATAACAAAATTCCTACATAATGTATACCGCTTTGGCAGTAGTTGACAACATTTCCAAGAATTAATAATTTCTCTACATGTAGAGGAAGAAAATTACTGCTGAAGATGAGGAGTACAATGCAAATCTGTACCAAGGTATGAACATTTGAAATCACAGAATAATGAAGACAAAATAATCCTCTTGTCATTTTCAATTTGATATTAATCCATTCATTATTTTGATCAATTTGCTTGCAGTTTTGTTCATTATGGCTGAAAAGAACTGTGCATCTTACATGGTCAAAAATGAGAATTTCCATCCTCATGATAAAATAATAATAATAATAAAAAAAAAGATCTTTGAGGTCCTCTTCTTTGAAACGATCCACGTTCCACATTCACACAAACAAACACACAAACACACACTGACAGCACTGTCCATGCTCGTATAAAAAAAAATCTGTATAAAAAGAGTCTCTTTGAGTGTTCATGGTCCCAGTGGCCAGCATTGGGTTAGCATTGTCTCTGTTGTGGCGATCAGCCTTAGTGTAGCATCAGAGCTAATAAGACTGGGATCATGGTAAGGAAGAGTGGAAAGGAGACCAGCTGTGCTCCTGAACTTCCGATACTCCTCTGAACATTTGGCTCCATCACCTCGGGGTCATCTGAGGAAGGAAAAGAGAGGAAGAGAGTCAGTATTTCCATCATTCCTTCATGGTAAACACAACCAGCAGAGCTCAGCTCACTGCTGTGACTATCTTGAATGGTATTTTATTTTAGAAGGATCCTCACCTGCTGGGAGACGGTTAGAGGGGTTGTGAACTCCTCCAGCTGCGGGAAACATCCCTTTTCCTCCATCAATGCTTTTTCCCAGATCATCTGCCTTGGATTTATCTACATGGGTCTTTCCAGAGCCTTTATGCCCGACAACATCCACTTTCAGTCTGAGACAATCCTGGCCATGGTGATGCATTGGCTTGGCTGCGGAGAGTCAAAAAAAAAAGGAAAAAGTTAAATACAAGAAATCTTCTCAGGATCAGAACAAGTTGTTAAAACAGTCAGTTAGTATTAATACTTACAGATATAATAATAGCTCTCTCCCTGTCTGAATTCCTTGCCCAGGGTGAAGGGAGTAAAACGCTGGAATTTCTCAGAGAACTTCTCGGGAGCGTGGGGAGCGAACGGCCGTGAGCACTCCCAACGGAGCTGGTCGAAGGAGTGAGGCTTACACACCTCATAGTCCTCCTTCTCCACCATGTACAGCACATAGCGCTCAGCTGCATGCAATGACGCCTCGCCGTGGGTGTAGTGGGGGCAGATGATGTCCAGATAGTCGTTTATACGCACTTCCACTGTGTACTCATCCCACAGGAAGCTGCAGGGAGACAGGAAGAAAGAGGAGGTTACTGACAAATGTCCTCACCCAGCAAATGTTTTTTATCTTTTAAAATGAACAACAACATGATTAATGAGCAGACATTGTCCCCACACACCCTGACAGCTTGGCTCATACAACATACGTGTTAAGAATAATGAGGGCTAATCACACACAGACACGCACAGCAACAGAAAACACTTACTCACACAAATATCACATGTTAACACACAGGTATGGCTACTTGGGAGGAATTCAAGTGCCATGTGAGGATGTCTGTGATGATGTGTTTCTGTGTACTTGTGCAAACCCGTCACCATGACAGAGAGACGGATCAAGCCGGACTTGTTCACTTTGTTTAGACAAGAAAACACACCTGAAGCCATCCCACTCATACACACACCTTTCTACTCTCTTTCATTTTGCCTTCAGCCGAAATTCACTTCTAACCTGCTTACAAGAGGAGGAGATTTTAAAATGACAGCTCAAGCCCCATCTCTCTTTTCACCTCATCTGCTAGTTTTCCATCTGTACAACCCAGTGACTCTTCTGTCAAGTATCTTAAAAATTGTTTTCCAGTTTCTGGGTGTTTGTCTATTTGTGTCTAAGCTCCTCGCACTAATTTGCTGGCTCTCAATTTGTCTCTGATTTCATCAAAGACAGAGGCAGAGTGGGTGGAGACAGTCAGACTGTCGCTCTCTTTCTTTCTTTTCATCTTTACCCTTCATTTAGTTTTATGGCTCTTTTTAAGCCTTCTTCTCGGCTCCTCTTTGCTCACTTCCTATGCTTGTTCCCCTCCTGGTGTCTTAATGAAGTATAGAGAAATGGTGATAGATCTGTATAAAATCAATGAAGCTCAGTGAGAACATAAAAGCAGTTTTCGTGTAGTGTTAAAGTTTCACTTTAGTAGAACTTTTACTTATTGTTAATACGCAGCTACAAGTCAGTAAAAGAAGAAACCTGCTGGGGCAAAGGGGTAAAATAACTGAATGAACTCTAATCTGGTGGCATCACCATCACTTTCAGTTTCATGAAACTAATATGTTTTTACAGTAAATATGATGCTGGTGATGCCGTGCTACATTGTGATGTGTGGCGGGCTGGCTGAGCGTGTTGCAACTGATGTGAGATCAGCCAAAAGCCAGGAGGTGAAGAAAGGCTGATATTTGCACAGTACTCTGATTACATCCTCGGGGGTAATGGGCTCTAATCCCCAAATTCAATCTGTGCTTAAACCGAGCTTGTGTTTGACATGTTGCAGAGAGTAAAAGTGACAGGAAAACAGCTCCTGTGTGTCTGCCATTGTTTATGTGTGTTGTAAGTGTGTGCGCCACAGCTTCAAAGCGTGGGACGTGGTGGCTCTGCTCCCCCCTCCCTGTTGTTGTGGCTCCTGTTAGGACCCCCTGGCCAAGTCACAGACACACTGGCTCCAAACGTGGGCCTCTAACCCCTCCTTCCTGCCTCTGTATGCATGTGTGTGTATCAGTTAGCCCTAACCTACCTGTCAAAACATGCTTTGTTAGGTGAGCACGGCTCTACACTTACGTTATCCCGGGCTAACAGGCTGATCACCTCCCTCCACTGGCAATCACTTCTCTCTTAGAAAAGATTTTTTGTAAATGTGTAGACTCCTGTGCAGGTGTGCACGCCTTTGTTTGTGTGTGTTTGCAGGGGGGGGGTGAGGGTTTTAGTGAAAGCAAAAGAGACACAGCCTGTAGCCGACTAATTGGCTAAATAATCTACCCTCTCATCTTGTTTCACTCTGCTCCGTTTTCTTTGATTCAGATCAGTAATAACAGAGTTGGAGAAAACAAGGCGCTTGGAGATCTCTAGCTGCTCCCTCTGAAGTAAAGAGTAGTTTTAAATTGTATGGGATACACCTTTTTCCCACACTGAATCTTTGTTAGTGGCCTGGCTGACCTCCTCATGAAAACACAGGCTTGTCAAAAGCCAACAAAAACAGTTTCTGTTGCTAATTTCATTCACAACTCATGCTTTTAAGAAAACTCTCCTTTTATCCTTCTCTTCACCACCTCATTTCCCCCCTCTTCCTCCTCTCCTCCACTGGTTTGGCTAATTAAAAGCTGTTAGGGGTCTGGGGCCAACGTGTTCTCTAGAAAAGGAGGGGAGGAGGAATGAATGGGGTGTAATTATACCCTTTCCCTCCCCAAAGACAGAATGCCTGAAGGCTACAGGGCCCCTTCAACCCCTGTACCTTACCCCCTGTGGAGCTTTCAATACCGTGACTGATGTGGATATGCGTTATTTGTGTGCTCATATGACCCTTTTAATGGTTTTCAGTTGCATTTGAGTTGTCGTTGTATTTGTTTTTGCTTGAATGAGTCTTTTTTTCCGTGTGGATTGTGTTATCTTTATGTGACCGCAAGTCAAGAAACTGGGAAAACTTCTGGTCAGAGTGCCAGAGCGCAAAAAACTGTCTTTCTCTGGTCCTCGCGTGCTCTCTCTCTCCATACTCCTTGCTGTCTGTACTTTACTTCACTCATCAAAGCTCTTTACTCCTGCAGACGTCTACTCTCGCCTCTGACTGACACTTCTCGGGAGAGTGAGAGTCGCATTAATGTGATAGCTATGTCGTATGTGAGAGTGAGAACCAGGTGTGTGAGTTGTTGCAGACCTACTTTCCAAACAGCTTCATCTTCCCGTGTTGATTTGTTGTGTGTGCAAGTGTCTGTGTGTGTGTGTGTGTGTGTGTGTGTGTGTGTGTGTGTGTGTGTGTGTGCATGTTTTCATTGGAGAGAGATTCTCTGAAGACCCTTATTCAGGGCGTTTCGTGCCCCGGGCTCATGAGCACATCTGTTTATCAAGGCCTACTGAAGCCTCTTGTGTGTTTGACTGCGTGTGTGTGTGTGTTTTCTTGCATGTGACTGAGGTATGGGTAAACAGCGAGGGTTGAAGGTGGCTGTAGTCGTTCTTCCTCTCTGCTGCAAAAAGGTCATTTCTCACTATGGAGCTACTCTGGCTTTTGCGTCAGCGGTCAAGGTGTATGCGTGTGTGTGTGAGAAGGGTATAAAATGGTAAAATAGCTATAGCACTGGTAGTTATGACAGTAGGTGAGTTCTTCAACACTTGCCCCCTCCTTACTTAAGCTTTGAAGTCTTACCATTGTCCTTGCACTGCTCTACCACCATCAGTCTTTCCTTTCCCCCCTTCTCTCAGACAACCTTGCTCCCCCCTCCCCTCAATTTGTCCCCTGAGCTCTCACTAGTTTTGGTCAAACAACTGACGCAGGAACTCTGTCTTTCACCGTCTCTCTGGGGAGTGTTTCAAACTGGCAGCCGGGTCATAGGGTTAGAGTTCAGGGTCGCAACTTCTCACACGCACTACCATCTGAGTCAGCACTGAAGATGTTTGTTCCACACACACACACACACACACAACACACTCGCAGAGCGAGTCAGCACCACCGAAACACTAAACAGATGCATCCCCCCAACCATTTGCTCTGCAGGTAATCAGTAGTAAGTGTGCACACGCTGGAATGTCACAACAGGGGGGTGCGGTTTGGATGGTTTACTATGTTCTCACAAGGCACACTCGTCAAATTTCCAGTCGCACTCTCACACACTTTTACTTTGAGGTGTACACTTAATACCCTATTAATTTGCTGTGGTATGGCAGATTCACACCTCCTTTCACACAGGCAGAGGAGCTGTCAGTGGTTCTAATAGGTTTAGCTGCTCACTAGTGGGATGCTCCATTATAGCCAATCTAATGAAAGGTCTTTCTATATTAGCTTCCAGTGTAATCTACCTTCATTCTTCCCCCATCTCATTGTCTTGCAATAACCCGGTGGGAATCCTTCCCCTACGTGGCACCAATCTTCTCTCCTTACTTGGATTAGAAATGCAGCACTCAAGTTTCCACCTTTTGTAACGTGTGCTATGTATGCATGCTTCACATAGTTAAGAAATTGCAAGATGAGAGCTTTTAAATGCTCAATACTGCCGTTTCTCACTCATTCAATTCCAAACTTCTCCCCTCCCTTCATCCATCACTGTCTTCCCTCTCCTCCCTCCGTCTGCCTCTCCTTTATTCTCCCAAAATCAGCCCATCCCCCCTCTCCCTCTCCTCTATTTTGTCTTGTCTCTTAACGCTGACATAATATACCAGCGCTCTTCATCCAGGCTAATTTCTCAACACAAATCCCTTTCTCCAGTTCACCCTTCTCTCACCCTTCACCCACCTCCTCCCTCTCCCCTTTGCCTCCAAAAGCTTTTCACCCCGTCTCCCCTTTTTGTAGCCTCCCATTCTATGTGCAATGAATAGAAGAAGGCCAAATGGTATCATGCTTGGTTTAATATGTTGGGGGGGTTCACGGAGAGTTAATCGGTGTGCCTGTGTCTGTCTGTCTAGCTGAGAAAGGGGGAACAAGTTCAGTAACTTCTATGACTTTACATTAAATATCTGAAAAAAAAGTTCTGATTTTGCAAAACAACACAAAATGTTTTAGTCCATCTGACTAAAATATTTAGCTAATTCTGCCCTTTAGGGGGCGATAGTGGGCTATGAGTGGACAGCAATACCATGGTATGCCTGCAATGCTATGAATGAGCAGTGTACACATATACACACGCACGCATGCCTGCCCACACATACTACGATAACGCCAGGCAAAAACAGGCCTCCCTAGTGTTGGCAAAGCCAAAGCTGAGAGGTGCTCTAGCCTCCTACGGTGGAAAACTACTGGGGCAAAAAAACAGAGGAAGGTCTGTGAGAAAGAGGGGGACTGATGGAGGGAGGGGGAGGAAGTCTGGACCACAGATAAGGAAGGGAGAGGAAGAGCAGAGAGAAAACAGAGGTACATGGACACTGTGACCAGGGGAAGGAGGATGTCTACAGACCCAAGGCACAGATAATGTATATACTGTAGTTTATAAACTCTAGTTGTCACTACAATTCCCACCTGATCCTGTGTGCTGTGATGCGTGAAGGTATATGTATACATATGTAAGTGTGTTAGGTAAGAGGACAGTTATATCAGCCAAAAGCCTTCTGATATTAAATGGGCAGGGTTCATATCAAGATAAATGGAGATATCTTGTTGTTATTGTAATTGTTCTGATAAAGGATGGTTCCTATCTGGGAGATTACGACAGCAATGACCCACAACTACAGGTTTATTAAGCAACGTATGCATATCGTAACAGTTACACAATAACCCACCTACCCAGATACACACACGTACACGTAGTATTATAAAACAGAAAAAAACAGACAGAAGTTACATCACAGGATCACAGATGCTTAACTATATATAGAATAAAGGCAGCAGCTTGATGTTTTTTTTTGTCTATGGGTCAGATATTCAGATTACAAGCTGTCTGTAATCTATGTGCAGATGTGTGTGTGTTCTCATTCTGGTGAGATTAGAGACCAACAACCAGACGGGACATAGGCTAGGGAGGGGTAAATAATAAGTGGAAAGAGAGAGAAAGAGGAAAAATGTATAAAATGTATGAGGTAAAGGACGGGGGAGGGGTGGGGGTTAGGGAGGTGGTGACATCAACCCCCTTCACCCCGAACTCATCCTCCAGGCCACATGTACGTGTCAAGGCAGGCCCCTGGATGCTTCCATAACAGCAAAGACAGACAGAGCCAGACACAGACGGTGATAAACAGAATATTACATTACACCAAACTCCTGATAAAGATATTTGCACAGATAGCGTGACAAATAAACCGGGGGAACTCTGGATGGATGAAAGCAGACAAATAACTCAGAGATAGTGGATATGAAGGAGGACATGGAGTGCTGTGTTAATATCATCCACATCTGTGCAAAAAAAAAAAAAAAGAGAGCTTGACTGCACTTGAATTTGGTAGTAGGGAGGAAAAAGAGAGATAGAGATAGAGGATCGGGGCCAGTGGCCAGCCTGGGAGGAGACCCAGCTGTTAAGGAGAGGGAAAGGAGTGAAGATGGGGAGAGGAAGAGACAGGTACAGTGAGAGAAACATACATACACACACACACCCACACATACACACACCAACACACACACACACACAGCTGACAGGGTTGAGTATAGTAACAGCGGGGAGGAATGTTGGCTGTAGCTAATATTAACATCCAAGTCCTCTCTCTTGCCCCCCAGTGTGTGTAAGTGTGAGTCACACATTTATCATGTCTCGGTAAGGCTGCCTACGGTAACGGCCACTCCTTATTTTACTCTGACGTTGGGGCAGGCACACACACACATACGCTAATCACGTCCACAACACAAACACAATCACTTCCCGTTAAAAGCTTGTAAAGGGCAGCACAAGTTCAAACTCTCTTTCTCTCACACAATTGACACAGGCAGAGACACGTAGTGAAAAAACAAGACCAAACCGGACTGAGAAAAACATCTCTCTCCACCTGTCATGTAGGAAAACTACACACACACACACACACACACATAAACTGAGAGTATCAGATCCAAAAAGGACTTTAAGTCTGAGATTAAGCCATTAAATCACATTGACAAGCTGGTGATAAACACACTCATACATACATTATGTTTAGAGAAAAACACACTCACACACACCTAAGCTGCTGCCAGTGTTCTTCACATCTCTCTACTACCAAACATGAATTGGCAGATTGCTGCCATCTGGTCACTGTCCTCCACCTAAGACAAATCACTGCTCCTCACAATCAGACCAAGAATCAATTAGCATCAATTAACCGCGGCCTGTTGCCGTCAAAGCCCGCTGATGACTCAATGTAATCCTCCGAACAGGTGACAGATTGATCACCAGGGACAGTATGCAGGCAGGTGGGCTTTTAGTCAAAGCTGGATACAGAAGAGAGATGATGGAAAGAGAGAAAGAAATATGTGCGAGAGAGAGGGGGGAGTCTGAGAATGGGGGATTATAGAGGAGTAATGGAGATTAGACTGTAAAATGTGACACAAATTGTAATACGTGTGTGCATGTGGAGGTCAGATGGTTTCATTTTAGCTTTAAGCCATTACCCTCCTGATATTTTCTGTCGCTGACTTTCCGAGAAACACTATTTCCCTCTTCAGTGTGTGTTTGACATGACAGACTGAGAAACTGGTCTTGGTTGACACAGTAGGAAAAGCAGAACGGCCACATTTTTGTGATGTGTTGTTGTGATGTGTGATCTTTATTGATGTCTGTGTCAGGATCTATGTTTAGCCATCCAGCATAAAGAGGGATTAGTGTTATGATTTTCTTCTGGTTATACAAGCCCATTTGACAGCAGAAATAGTCCAGGGCCGGATTAGAGACAACAGATATAAGATCTGACTATTAGACTATTAGACCACCCTGTTCTTTCTCGTATTGTGTCCCTTTTGTCTTTACCAGTCTTTTCTGATTTGGACTAATACTTAGAGCTCCTGTTTCCTCCTTTATCCACCCCCAAAAGACTCTGGTTTTACATTTCTCTCTGTACCTTTCCTTTCAGTTCCTCCCCTTCTGTCTGTGGTGACTCAGGTGTAAAACTCAGGTGGGTCAAACCCAGGTCATTGAGTCACACATGGACTAACCCATGACACAAGCACTGCTCATGACTTTCCATTAGAGTCCTTATTCAATTATCAGGACAATTGTTTTGCTTGTTGCAAAGCTCTTTTTTAGCCCCGCGTCTATTGTCATTCTTAAAGGGCAATTAGAGAGCCAGTAATGTAATCAAGACAAGACTAAAAGGCCATAATGGCTTTTGTCCTTGTTGCGGATTTTAATCGACCTATCTCGGCAGCAGAGGAGCAGAGAGCTGTCCTTCTGTTTCAGCTCGGTTATAAAATAATACTGTCTTTCAAGCGTCGGGATCACTCGCTCCACGCTAAAAGCTCAATAAATCGCGCTGCGATATTGCGCGTCTGTCAAGCTCCATCGATTCCACTGAGTGGTCGGATAGCATTACATTTCTGACCTCAAAACAAAATAATCAGCAATATGTGCCTCTCTCTCTCTCTCTGTGTCACAAACACACACATCATCACCATCCCCCCCCCCACTTTAACACACTGATGTGGTCTCTGTATAAAACTCCTCAGGAAATTAACATACTGATTCATTCTCATTTATAGACTTTCCATACACACACACACACACACTGCAAACACACACAGGTGCAGACCCTACAGACAGCGTCAGTGGCCAAGTTCATACTTGTCAGTCTATTTTCTACTATTAGAGTATGTCTGTGTTGCGGTTAAATATAGTGGTGAATCTGTCCATCTGTCTGGGTACCCGCACACAACCTCCTCTGCTTTTACGCCCCTATGTTGCTCTAGTCAAACAGCCCGATCGCAATCCTGTTAAGCGAGTTTAAAAGGTGCCACACATACCAGACTTTAAACGCCACATGAACCTTTAATTATCACGTGAATGAAAACAATAACAGGATTAGTTGTAGCCAGTTTAAGAGCATAGAGCAGCCTTGGGGCCTTAAGGACACATGAACAGTGAGTTCACATGTTTGAAAGCTGAAAATTACATCCACTCGCCTCGGAGACATCAGAAAACTCACACAGTCACACTGACGGAGCAGTGAATGATTGACCCTTCACAAGTAATCACACATTAGACAACTTCCCGGACTGCAGGCACACACACAAACACACAGCATGTTTCACACAAAATCACAGAGCAGCACTTACTTTGGGTTCGAGCTGTTCCAGTAGACGCTGTGTCTCTCCGCAGAGGCGAACCAAGCACCGATGCTCAGCGCCAAACACACTAAATACACCATATCCATAGCAGGTCTTCTCCACAGGAAGCTTACCAAGTTCAATTAGTAAGCGCTGATTTAAAGCTGTGTCTGTTGTTGAAGATTTAAATGCGTAAATACGCGCACGGAAACCAAACGTAGATTTTACGCTCCTAGTGTAGCGATGAAGGCAGTTTAAATGGAATTGTCGACCAAACACTGTTGCAACTCCTGACTGATTTACAGACGCGCAACTTGTCTGTTTTGTCTGAGAGAGGCTCCGCCCCTCAATGTACCGCCAACCAATAGGAATAAGGCAATCTGAATAGTCCGCCCACCGCAGCCACTGGAGACGCTCCCTCCAGCTGGCCGCACTTTAGACCAAAAAAACACAAAAACAACCTTACTAGAGCTATAATAACCACAATAAGTACAATAAACAAATAAAAGTTCACCTAGAATATAAAAGTGATAAGATAAGAACATTATAAACAAGAAAAAGTGAAGCACTGAATCACATCTCTACAGATTATTTTAAGAATAGAAGAGTTAATTAAATCAAGTCAACTGTCAACAGGTTTTATCAGATGTTCAAATAAATAAAATCAAATAAGAAAATATAAAAATGTTAAAAGTAGTAACACTGCACTATAACAATGACTTATTACATGTAAAGTCCTGCATTCAAAACATAGTTTCAGGTTTATTCATCATATGCAGGTTAACACAGGGTCAACAACAATACAATGAAATGGGTTGGACAAGAGGAACCAGTCAGTTCAGCATTAAAAGTGTTTAACAGGTAGAAATAAGCTAAGAAGTAAAAATACAATACTGTTTAAAAATGTAGGTAAAAAAGAATATAAATCACAAAATATACTAAAATTGAGTGCAGAATATACTGAGAAAGTATGGAAAATATGTTTGAATCTTCTATACACTGTAGAAGGTTGTGACAACTATATTCAAGTATTAATAGATATGAACATACCATATAAATAGGATATATTATACTACTGCCACACTGATTGTAGAGTAAAGTGACAAATTATTGTATATTATTGTATTAAGTATCATTATGCAGAACTGCCCCGTCATTATTGATAATATAATACGATGTTAATTCTTAATCTAATATATAAATTTACTGGAGTAAAAAGTACAATATTTCTCTCTGAAACATAATAAAAGAACATTTGAACATTTGAAGTAGCATAACATGGGAATACTCAAGTAAAGTACGAGTGTCTCAACGTCGTTCTTTGGTGTAGTACTTTTGTAAATGTACTTGGATAAACTAATGGAAACATTTCAGTAAATAACTACATCCATTGTGTTTGTTTCTATTGTTGTTGTAATTGTGTGTTCCTATGTTGTTGTTGTGTTGTAACACTGTAATGTGTTGCATTGCTTTGTGACGCACTGTATGTTGCAACTCACTGCATTGTGTTAAGTTGTTATTATGCATTGTAATGCAGTTTGTCAACTTATAGTTTTGTCTGTGCTTTTTTGTTTGTGTATTGTTTTTATTGTGTTAAATTGCATCATTTTGCACTGTTGTGCATTGCACTGTTTGACTTTGAAACTGAGCTGTAAATACGTTGAACACAGATTAGTTTAATATATTGTATCCTGAAGAGATACAGCAATGGTTGTGTTTCAGTCATTTGAGGACCCTCTGCAGAATGGAGTCTATATTCTTCCAGGCTGTAGTTGTCAAGGCACACTGGTGTACTGATTACGTTCTGCCAGATAATAAGGAATTATTTCCGTCTTATCAGTCAGCCTAATCTAGTGGTCTCCGCTAAGTCGCTTCCCCAGACAGGTGACTTCAGAAAACAACCTCACAGATGGAGTGGATAAAGTCCAGACCATAGGGTGTCAGCGGGATTGTGGCTCCAGCAGGAGAGAGGGCTTCCCTTGGGTGGGGATGGAGCCCAGCCTAGGTTAGCTGGTTCAGAGCTCCATAGCTGCAGGGAAACAGGAGGGGACATTGTGTGTGTGTGTGGGTGTGTGTGTGTGTGTGTATGTCTGTGTTTGTGTATTCATATGTGCAGACAAACCGAGTGTCTGACTATCCTTAGGCTTAGCTGGGCATGCACACACACGTCCTTGGCACTCCGAGAGGATCACACACACACACAAGGATCGCGCAGACACACACACACACACACACACACACACACACACACACACACACACAACCACCCACCAACCCACCCACACACAAACAGACTTACTGTAGATCCTGCAGGCGATGTGGGGTTAATCATGGCTGAGGGTGCTTTTCCATTTTATAATATCTTCCCAAAAATGACTAAAGAGGGGTGAGGAAGTCGATTCATACAAGAGGTCAATTTAAAGGTCTAATGTGTAACATTCAGGATGATCTATTGGCAGATCGAGTTCCTCCTACACGCTTGGGGAGGGTTAGGCAGGCAGTATTTAGTTGAAAGCCTAGATGCCACTGAATCATACACAGTGGACCTTTTCTGGCACAATTAGATCTTTTTTTAAAAGCATAATTATTTTGGATGATGTCTATTCCTGTAAACACTTTGCTTCATTCATGTAGCCCTTCTGACATTAGAAACTGCTCTGTATTGATTTCTTCTGAGGAATGACTGAAATGCAAATACTGTTCCAGCAAAACTACCCAGTGATTCACAGGCTTCAGACCAGACCAGCAACAGGATCCCCTGGTTATCGCTCAAACACCCAATAGTGGGTGAGTGTCCCTCGTTGCCAACAGTGGAAGCGGAACAGACTTCCGCTGCTCAAACATGGGATCTCCTCATGATGCATTCATCTAACATACAGCTAACCAGGTGGTAAGATAGATGTACAAAATTAGAAATTCACAACCCACAAATACACCTCCTCTCCACTGCTGCTGCGGCCAAGAGTAGAGTCAGATGGCTGGGATCTCCCTTCACATATATGAACACACGTGCAAACAAACATTTAAGTCTTCACTGCAGGCTCTTATGATAGTGTTGTAGTTAATAGAAACTGCGGATGACTCCCAGAGTGAGACTTAATCCTCCCACAGCCCACACAGGCTCACACAGATAGACACAGGGAGGGAAGACCAGGGCTTCTGCGAATGACAGTAAAGCAGTGAAAACTTGATGTCAAAAAGTGCTTGAGACGATGGAAAGCTCAACAGCTCTAAAAGTGGATTAAAGGAAGTCGGGGGAAGACCTGACAGCCGTACAAACCTCCCGGCAAACGGAAATAGGCTTGTTTATTTTCTAGAGAGTTGTCTCTGGGCGTCACAGTATCTGCCACGAGTTGTTCAACATGCTATGGAAATCCCACAATTACATAACATGCACAATTAGGTAAAAGAAAACAGAGAGTGTGTGGAGCTCCCTGTACCTGGCAATTCCTGATTTTCCCTTTCCCTTTCAGCCATAGCGAATGCAGTTTTTATTGGAGGTGAGCATAGAGAGGAGTTTTGGGGAGAGGAGACACATATAAAACAAAAACAGATGGTGTCAGAATAAAGAAAAAAACAGCCCAGCTAGAATAAATGTTTTGATAAGAGGGGTTAAGGATATGTGGGATGGCTTTTTCTGTTAAAAAAAAACCCTCAGCCTATTAAATTTTCAGCCTTGCTTCTCTTTTCCACTTCTTCCTCTTCACTATCCTGTCAGCCTCGGGCAGGGATCAGAGCTGGTCAGAGATCTCTGTCTTGAGATTTGAAGGGCTTTCCTGACACACACACAGAAATATGAAGCAGGAGTGTTTAATAGAGGAAGAGAGAATAAATCAAAACGAGGTGGAGTGAAACTTCGAGAAGTAAGACACACGGAAACACTGGGCGTCAGCCACACCAAAACTAACAAGAACCGAAGAGGGATGGTAGAGAAACTGCATGGTAGGTGTTTTTGAACACATCTGCCCAAACACAGGCATGCACTTGCACAGGTTTTTATTGGAGTTTAAATATGAGTAGGAGTGCTCTGATCCCTGTTGCTGTCTCTGTGAGACAAAGCGAGATCTTATCCTGTTGATCACTTTGCTACCTCTTTTTGTCCTGGCTTTATCACGTCATCGCTCGTCGTGCCCTCGAGCCTTAGCTGCTGATGTGTTTGTGGCTCTCCTCCCTATCCTCTTCCACAGAGAATAACCTTAGCTGGCATTGGACGAAAAGGTCATAGGGAAGATCAACATTATGATACAATGAAAGGGGTATAAAGGAGCTTAAAGGGGTTAAATCATTGTAATATGCTCCATATTGACTCTAGTTGATCACATATTGCATTTCAGATAGTTTCCTTTTGTTCACCCAACCTCTGTCATTACCGCTAGCTTAGGCTTGTTAACACTTGGCATTGTTTCATCTATACATGGACAGCTTGTCACCCTGCTGCCCTCTGTCCTCCCTTTATCCCTGGCCTCCTGCGGGCCCATGGCCCTCTGGCTCATAGCGGCACACTCCGACAAGCTGCTCCTTCATCGGCACCACAAAGGCATGTCTCCTGGCCCCTATTCATTCACACCCCATTCATCTGCATACAGGTGGCGCCCCAATTCAAACACATGGAGGCACACTTCTGCTTAATAGCACTCCATGTGTCTAGATTTAACCCAGCAGGGGAGCAAACACTGATTCTTGAAATGACAGACTCGTCATAAGGTGGTGTTTCTGCTCTGAGCGTCTTCTGGTAAGTCACGAGGGAGGCTGAGCTGTCTCCAAACGTGCAACACTCAAGCTAACAGGGTATCAAGGCAAACCACGGACACGCATGTGAACAAACTGAAACAATGTTGCATGTGTGTGTCAGTAGGGGGTAAATTAGCCTCCTCCCTCCCTCATGGACACTGTCTCACTATTCAGACCACAGGAATCATTAACTCACCCAGTCAACGGGCACACTTCACTTGTCCCTGCCGCTCTTTTCATCTCCCAGGGACTCTCACTCCCATGCACACACACACACACACCAGCACACAAAAGCACAAACAAACCCAAGTGAAATATTTAACCACGCTAGTCAGCTTGCATTGCCTCTGCCATCATTTGTTATACTGTATCTTCTTGTCTGTCTCCCTGCTTGTTCTCTCGGCTCATCTGTTGTCTCTGCTGTCTTTCCTTCCTTCCCTTTTTTCTGTTCATCTGTTCAGTTATTTCCACGGAGCCCTCATCAGCCCCTGGCCAGAATGTACCGGGTACATCTCTCCATGATTACTTTACGTTCTCTTGTTTTCTTTTCACATTGACAAGCTCTCGAGTGACTTCTGTTTAATCTCTTCTATGCTCTATTGCTCCCTTGCAGTTTCTACTTCTCCCCATCCTGTCCAGTTTTCTTCTTGCTGACTGCCCCCCTCCACCCTCACTTTCAATCTTTTCTTATCCATGTTTATCCCCCCCTTGCCACAAGTACCTCGGGCAGTGCATTTGTTAGGACAGAATCCATTATCCTCCTCCGTCCTCCTCCCACCTTCTGTCCTCCCTCTCTCCCTCTCTCTGTCTTCCTCTCTTCTCCTCACATGCCCCAGCCCTATATTCATTAACATAGTGTTAATGATCCCAGATGGACTGACATGTACTCTATGGGGGCGATGTGTGAGTGGCTTCTTCCAAGGGTGTGCGTAGGTGGTTGTGCGTGTATGTGTGCATGCACGTCTGTTGGGTACATGTGTGCATGCTTGCGTGTACATATGTGCGTGACTGTGTCTACATGTGTGCATGTGTGTGGGTACGTGCGTTCATATCAGCATTTGAGCAAGAACGACATTTGCTTGTTTTTCTCCCGGGCAGTAGATTGCTCTGTTATGATGATATGCATCTCTTCTTTCAGAAAGCCAACAAGAGAGTTGCTCAGACTGCAGCTGAGGAAGGATGTAAGATCATGAGCAATTTGTTCTGCCTTTTAATGTAAAATGAGTGAAGAGCTATGATCCTCCTATACTAGCGATGAATGAGAGTAAATTTAGTCATTTTGACAAAATAAGCAGCTCTCAAAGAGCAACTTATCGTTTCATTACATTTATAGAGGGCAATAACTTCAGGTCTTTAGGTTTCAGTCATATTCATACAGTTTGCTTATTGGGAATAGTAACATTTTACACATTTGGGTCACTGCCTTATTGTTATTGTTTATTATTATTATAAATAATATATGGGGAAACAACTGACTGAGAAAAAGCTGTTGCAGGATTAAAGATCTAAACCAAACGCCATAAATCAGTATTGATACCATTTTGACAGATGATTCTTTCATAGATGATCTGACTGACCTATGTTTCCTCAAAAATAATGCACATATACATATATATAATATATAATACAATATGAGTGACTACACTAGCAGAGGATTTTGTGTACTTTTAGTCTGGGCATCTTCTAAAGAAGTTTGATAGTTAAAAAGGTTTTCGCTGGTTATTTAGCAACCCCATGGTGACAGCAAGACCCCAGAAAGCCAATGTACTTGTAAATGCTCCCATTTAAACCACAAATTATCACTTTTACACTATGTTTTTGTACACATTAAGCGACTGTCATATACGTAAGCAAGTTAGAGGTGCTGGTAGGAAAATTCTGTTACCTTCCAGGCTGTTTCCCCTTATTTCGTTATGCTTTTTTGTTATGCTAAACTAAGTTAATGAGCTGCTGCCTCCAGCTTCATATTTATGGAACAAACTTAAAAGTGCCGTATGGTGTTTTCTTGTAAACAAACAAAAGTTCTGTTTACATTCAGTACCAATCACCAAAACGTATTGTGTGTATCCAACAAATGTGTTAAATGCATTATTTCTTTCCTCATGAAACTTTTGCAAAGACGATTTCAAAATATTTTGAATTCAGAATTGTCCATGTTTATACTCATGTTTAGCTAGAAGTCTTCTTCTTCACTGCCTTTACTAATGTATTGCAGCATTTCTTGGTGTGTAATAGACCAGCTCCATAGCACAATAGTCACAAACTCCACAGAAAAACTTTAAGAGTAGTATCAATCTTTTCTTTATACTCTTGGCAAGAAAGCAAATGAGCATGTTTCTTAAAATGTGGAACTGCCCCCTTAATGGTTTGGGCTCAGTCAATATAGTTTCTATAAAGGGAAATCTATATACTACAGCATGCAATTATATTTTACAGAAAAACGTGTTTCCAGCTTTGTGGCAAGATATTGGGGAAGGCCCTCAACATGTCAATGTCTCTGTGCACGAAGCGAATGCCATGAAGAAATGGTGTGAATTGGTGTGTAAGAACGTGACTGGGCTGCCTGGGCCTGACTTCAACCTCATCTAACTCTTCTAGGATGAGACTGAATGCCAGCAGTGAGCCCAACATACACCCAGTTTCTAAAATCATTTTTAAAACCACAATACATACTTTTAGCTTATGTTGTAAATGTTAGAAATGCATTGCAGTGATAAGGCATTATGATTTTTTGTTGTTGTTGAAGTGACCCTTAGACTCATAATATGCATGCTATGCTGAATGTGTCTATGTATGGGTCCAAAGGATCAACAAGTTAGAGAAGTCAAGAAGTTAAAACCCTGCTGCTAACCAAGTTTAGGTCCTTTGGTGCACCCTCACACACACATAAACACACTGCTGTATGCTAAGGTTACAATGTTACAGGTGCAAGGGCAAAGTGCATGCATGTGTGTCATGGATACGTTAGCATTCTCTAAATGCATACACACATTGCCTGACCCCCTCCAAATATAGTTTACTGCATGCTCACTCGTAGCATATTCCAACCTATACCCCATAAAACCAAGTTTCCACAAACTTCAGCAAAGCACTTCAAACTTTATCTTTAAATCATTCTCTGCAATACATCTTTTCCTCTCAGTGGTGTTTCTTTTGTTTTCTCAGTAAATCATCCAACCCTGTCACGCTGTTCTCTCTGCCTCCTGTTCTGTCTCTCTGTTCTTTCTTTGTCTATCATTGGCATGGTCACACTCGTTGCATAATCGCGCAGTCGCTTAATTCTCAAGAACACTCAGTCTAGCACTTGCCATGTCAGGGGGCTGTCCTTGTGCCCTTCTACACGTAAACACACTCAACCCAGGAGCTCCCACACACAAACATGCACACAAAATCAATCAATGTCTTTATCTAAACCATCTCTTGTTTTTCTCCCGTTGAGCAGGATTTTGGCATGAAGCTAATGTGCCCTTAGAAAAACACCTGTAGATGCAATTACAGAAAGCAACTTCCAATTTAAACACAGCCAGAACTACCCACACTCAGCCACACACCTAGAGTTATTATGTTCTTCTTTGTGCTACATATTATATGCGGCTTTTTGACATCTTCTGCATACACACTATGCAAAGACTGATAATGATAAGAGTACAAAAAGGAATCATTTAGAATGGGAGTACAGATCCTTTAAGAGATTGTCTAATGGGAGACTAGAAATGAATTTAGTGAGCACAGTCCATTAATAATTGATGTACTCTCTAGTCAAACAGGGGATGTGTATTTGTTTGTGTGCTTGTGTGTGCACCTCTTGGCAGAGAGTGGTCACCATGGTGATCCCCTAAATCAGGGTCACCTAAATGACAGAAGTGGGCAGCAGCCAGCTATCACACTGCACAAACAGGCACACAGAAAATGTTTTTTATATACTAATGTGAGATTTTTTATTGACAATGTACAATTTGTACAACGTGGCTTTTATCTTTATAATTCTGGGCATCGCTCCTGTAGTTTATGGTATTAGTTTATTGTAGCTGTGTAGATCTGAGGATGTGGCAGCATGACTTCACACAGTCCACCTGGGCAAAGAACATGAGTGATCAGATCAGGCCCAAAGCTACAAGGTCAGTTCATTAGCATTATTTATGGCAATTTGGGCAGTGTAATAACACAAAGGGGACTTTACATGCCACATGAACACATTTTAGTCATGTTGGGTTTTATACATTACATACCTTGTAGAGAAGGCTTTGAATCAACACTTTGACCATGAGGTACAGTAGAAGGATTTATTTCACAAATTCAACAGTTAAACAAATAAATAGGATGCACAATTAGCCAAATTCTTCGATTATTCGGTTCGGTTTGTTTGGCAGCTAGCCAGACATGACCTCAGTTTCTAAACAAGCGCCCTTCTGTATCCTTGGGTCACATGGACAAGTGTAACAATTACTTAAGCCACATATTTTTTGAGGTGAAAGTTAATGCACTAGTTACAAACCCTTAATGCACAGAAATACAATCTAAGCACACAACTTATGTAAGAACATGCCAACTACCTGAATCTGGCCACAACCACAAACCCTTATCTCAACACCAAAAATCAGTATGAACACCAAAGTGTCCTTGTAAACCAAAATATCCTCATTAAATCAGTGAGCTGTCTAGTTAATCGTCACAAGTGTACTGGAGCTCAACCAGACCACACACAAACACATACACATGCTAGGAGGTTTGGATCCTTGGAAGATGTTTACATGCACAACATTGTCTACCAAACCTGATCAGCAGAGGGGTCATCTACAGACACAGAAAGGCATGTTCCACTTGAGTGATTTATGGAGTCCCAGGCACTGAAATTGTCTAAGTTACCTATGTGTGGACAGATTCTGCGTCCAATTTTCTGATGACAGCAGGTGATGGGTTGAGGGAAGGTCAGGTCAGATTTTGGAGATTATTGGGAGAGTTAAAACAGGCAGTGAGCAACAATTTAGTTGGACACGCAAGTTCTTAACAGCTAACAGATGGTGTCTTTTACCAGAAAGGACTAATGGAATAAAATATCCTGATTCAGTAAGACACACGCACAAACACGCATTGATCCTGCAATGAAAGAGGCTCATGGGGATCTGAAGAATGTTTTTGCGTTCTTTCACTTTCAAGGAAAGGGATGTTCTTTAGGAGGAGCCTTTCCATCAGAGACTCTACTCATTCAAATAAAATGTTATTTTCTGATGTGGGCTTTTATGGACTATCAGGGAGGGAATATGCACATGACCAAGATGTCTTAGTCACTGTGGCATGATGCACACTTATTGCAGCCTCAAAAATAACTGGGATGCATTGTAATACATTTTACAGAGGACATGTCCCTTGATCATACTGGATTTTAACAAAGACAGACTGGTAGTGAACTCAAAACTGGATGGGTGCGCGCAGGAAAAATTAAGACTGTGATCACATTTGGCTTTGATCACTGCCATCTGCATAGGCCACTGGCCAAAACCGGAACTTTTGCATAGTTTAACACATGGAATCGCAGAATATGATAGGTCTCAAATCAGGGTGTAACGCTGACCTAAGACTTGAGATACTAGACACTAATATTTCAAAGTTACGCTCCTCATATTTAGAGAGAAAAAAAACAACAACTGTGAAGCCTCCACTTGAAGCTTACCTACTTCATGTCCTTCCGGTCAACAATATCTGTAAAGTGAAAGCATGTCATCCAATACAGCCCTCCAGCAGTAGGTCAGGTTAGCTGAGATACACTTAAAGGGCAGGTCACAGGGTTATACAAAGAACAGTCAAAGAAGAGTACTGGACGGTATTACTTAGCTCCTCAAAGTCTCTATTGTTACTCTTACACGATTAAAACCAATCCCATTACTATGTCTACGTCTATGTAGGGGGATAAGGTATGAAGATGATGCGTAGTGAGTCTGGTTATAACAGGCTTACGGTTAAGGGCTGTGAGCTTCAAAGAACTACGCATCATCTCTCTGAACTCTCAATATTTGTCATCTAATCTGTACAGCGCCTCACTTCGAAAAACCTCACATCTGTTATCGGTTTAGCTGCAACCGGAGAGGATATATAGAAGAAGAAATTGAGTATTAGAATTCTGAGGTAACCCTGAGGACTGATTTTATGGTTGCCTCGGTGCATGTAGGACCCCTCCTCTCTTTACTTGTCTCCTCTGTGTCAATGGAATAAAAGGATCTAATCCCGTTACTGGATAATATACTTAAGTGGGTTAACGTCAGTGGCTATGCCTATCATTGGGGTGCCTGTGTGTTTGTGAATCTGTGTGTATATTCAACTCACTCTGCAGTGTGTTCTGGTATGAAAACACTCTAGAGTCTGTTAGTGTATTGGCCTAAATCAGTCAAAGATAGATGTCAGATTTGGAAATGATTACTGCAAACAAAAACTAACTTACCCTTATCAATGTCGCATTAAACGGGTTGTCTTGAGGCTCGTGTGTGCAAGTATGTTTGCATTAACATCATGTGTATGCACATTTTTACCAACACACTGTAACTGGTTGTTGTCATGATTTCTATCTCAGACTTTTAGGTTTGGTTTACAATGTCATCTAATATCATCTTACAATTTATGTAACATACGTGTTTGCTGATAAAAAAAATACTCCCTTGATGTTATTTGCATTGTACCATTCTGCCTCACTTTGTGTGGAATAAAATGATCATCCTTCACTGCAAAATATTAATGCTTAATGTCTGACTGCTTGACATGAGAGGATTTCCAAATCTTTGGGAGCCACAGGGTGCATTAGCATTCATGTGATCCACTAGGAAACCCCGATATAGATTTCAATAAAATGTCAGCTTTTGAAATTGATTTGTCCTGCTGGCGTCCACTCTGCACTGTGTTTTCTGTGTATGGGGAAAACGGTCAAAATAAAATGAGCAAAACTTGAATTTTCATTAAAGTAAGCTTGGTGGATGATATGAATGCTAAATTAATCAGTGAAACCCTGACGGCTCAGAAAAACTCTCAAGTCAAGCTTTCTCAAGGTTGTTATATTCAGCAAGGTGTGTATGTTTGCTGATAAGCAAACGGTAAATCTGCCTTTGCACTTGCAGATTTCTGAAGGAGAATTTTTTCATATTTAAAAAGAGAGAAGGAGTGTGTATGTCCAGCGTAGCAATGCAGTGTTTATATAAGCTGTATGGTCAGTATAGAAGTTGACTGTTTTCTCTGCTGTTTTCCCACTATTCTCGGAAAATCTTAATTGCAGTCCTTCATTGTGGTAAGCTCACTGTGGTACAGGGCTGTACTCATGTGCTCACACTACTCTCTCTTTCTGTAACACACACATGGTCATGAGACCAATCCCTGTAGTTTTACATCACCTCTTTGCTGGCCTCCACTCCATCATGACCGCATTGGAAATTACTCCCTGACTGCAAATGGCTGCCAAAAGGGTTGCCGGTTCAATTCCCTCTCCAGCTGTTTGTGTTGTATGTCTCCGTTGAAGCCGGCAGATACACTTTAGGTCAGCTCTGACATTTCTAATTAAAGAACAGGACGCAGCAGAGAGAGGGCTGTTAATGCACTGTGGTCTGTTCAGACTGACTGCCATAATTACAATCAGGCTGGCATAGCCAGGGCCCCGTCTATAGGGCCGAGGTGTTAAACCCACCCGTGGCTCTCATTAGATGGACATGGGCTAATGAGAGCACTCCACAACACATACACCAGGAACACACACACACACACATCGTGTCTAGAGTTCACTGTGCTTTTACTGCATTCTGGCAAGCTTAATTTCACACTTTTGCCTCCAGTGACACACACACAGAAGCACCTACCCTGAGAGGGGTGCGATTTTAAATAGAGTTGTTATGAATGGAGCTGGGAAAGAGCCAATTAAGAGTGTGTGATTCTAATTATGCCATTCATTTTACTGCACGCCAGTCCACAAGGGAACCAGAGAGCGCAGGAAATGAGCGTGAGAGGGAATTTTAAAGAAGAAATAAAAGGTGGAAATAGGTACGCGAGGAAATGTTTTACAGATACAAGGAAATAGGGAGGTTTAAAAAAAAGGGGGGGCAGACACAGAGAGAAAGAGGGTGGAGACAAGAGGAGGGATAGGGTGAGGAGAAGGGGGGGGGGGGGGGGGGGGGGGGGGGGGGGGGGGGGAACCTGATCTCTGTCCCGATAAGGCCGAATTTATTTTGGAGGGTAACAGAAACAGCTCGGTGTCACTACGCAGATCTACAGGGCTGGGGAGAAGAGAAACATCCAAGTCTGATACTGACAGAGTAAATGAGGCAGAGAAATGTAGATTGGACTCAGGAGATTCACAAAAAAAAAAAAAAGTTTAGATTAGAAATGGGAACAAAGTGACAAGATTTTACACTTGTACCTAAAAAAGAGGAAGGAAGGAAACCGGGGAGGGGAGAGAGGAGAGTGACTGACTGAACGAAAGACTAAGATTAGCCTGCTGGGTTGTCTGAAGAGGTTAGCCGAAGTCAAATGCAGGACCAATTACTGCACTGCTCCATGAACCAGTGACTGACAGCGAGACAACAGCAAATGTGCAGTACATGGGCTATGTTGTTCAGAAAGCTGTAATGAGCATAAAATAACTTGGCAGCTAACAAAAAAAGAAATGTTTACATGGAAAAATGGGTGATTCATTTAAATGTTAATGAAATCCCAGTTTTTTTTAGGAACACACCCAGTGCACATAGTTCTGGACATTACTGGTCTCTGGTCTATTTCTAAGTGTTTGGGTGGGGTGCATGGGCTTTGGGATTGAGCCATGAGGTGTGCTTCTTGGCACTGTCAATGTTTGTATTAGATTGGTGTTGACCTTTCTGCAGACGCTGTCATAATGTGTTGACATACAGCAGTCTAAACAAAACCAGGGTCACTTAGATCACTTAGACTACGTCTGACCCAATATAGAAAACCCTGGATGGGGGAAAAAAAATACAGTATGATCAACTTAGCAGTGTTCCATCCAAAGAGGCTGCCCTGACCTACATCTTACTGTCCACAATTTGAGACAGCTAACAGTAGGGCTAAACCCTACTTACACACAACATTACGGACCACCTACTGAAGCTTAAAGGATACTGATCTGCTGCCCAATAGTACAGTGTTAATACAGCTGTCAGAAGAAACTGAAGGCTGTGCATTTGCTTGTGTGAATTAAACAGAAAGATGGTCAGGCGACAGATCGTATTTAGGGCAGTTATCAGTCGGCCCTGATGTCCTGAGTCTTTAATGCAAAATCCAGTCTACTGGAGTTGTCTACAATTAAGGGCTGGTTACTACAGTCAATCCTGGATTGGACTGCTTGGTCTCTGCGGGTCAGGAGGATCAGACAGATTCAGACGGACTGAATTTAATTGACACATGTCTGAGAGACAGTAAGCACTGCTTCACGTATCTATCAAAAAGCCACATTTTCTTGTTTCTGTCAAGACTGGGCTGTGGAGAGATGAAAGGATAGGAGAGGTTCATGCAGAGAGAGAAGGATGGATGTAGGGATGGAATAAGAGGCGAGGGCGGATGGTGGCAGATTGTAATTAGGTTCTGCTTACGACTGGCCAGTCAATTTGGGTTACCTTGGCAACAACAGACAGCTGTGTGGTATTATGGGATGTAGAACTGATGGCCAGCAAACACATGCACACACGCACACACTCATGGGGATAAAGATAAGGTGCTAATAAACACGTACGACATTGCTGGAGCATGTCCGTGCATAATCACACACTTCATGATCACGTTAACATGATGTGTTTGCTATTGCCATGCTGAGTCACACGTGCAAGTGTACGTGCGGTAGGCCACGCCGAGCTCTACATTTGTGAGCGCTATTAACCAGGTGTGTGTGTGCACCTTGCTCCCGAACAGATAAGAAACTCGTAGAGAAAGCGATATAAAATAAGAGAGGGAGTTTTACTCGTTATCATAACTCAATAAAACTTTTATCTTACAAGTGTATGTGCAAAGTTCACCTCTGTTTCTTAAGAACGGACTTTGTAAGTTGGGTTGTTTTGTCAGACCAGACAATGTAAATTGAAAACTCAGCTCTGAAACCTTTCCTTCTGTGCGTCTGGCTGAAGTGGAATCCATTTAACTCCCACAGAGACAGGCACAGCAAAGCTCACAAGGCTTACACAGCCACTATTGTCCCTTCATCAGACCACCATTGTCTCTGTGTGTGCATGCATGTGCATAGTTATTGCCTTGTGCACCAGAGTGTAGGAAGGTATCTGTTAGTGTATATAAGCATGTGAGTTTATGTAGGCATGCATGATGGCATGCATGTCATAGGAGAGGGAGCTCATGGACTTCGGCACTGGTAGACTCAAAAGAAACAAATGCATTGATGTTCAAATGTGAGACAAAGTGAGTGTAATGCTGGAGAAATACAGAAAACTTTGAGAGAAAACAGAAGAGACAAGAAAGAAAACATTTTCACGATGAATAGATGTTGATATGGCTTGCAAAAATGTTAAAAATCCATGTAAAAACAGTACAATCAGAATTTGAACAGTACAGTCTGTCTAAATATTATTCTCATAGCACCAAAGAAAGAAGTCAGAAACAAAGGAAAGAAGGAAAAGAACAAGCTAGCCAAGGTAACCAGAGGTCCTTTGTCTTATCACACATTAAACAAGGTGACATCATGCCTGCTGGTAAGGCGGGTCACTGATACTACACTATTTACATCATCCAGAAACACTACTCCTGTTTACCTCACCACCTGCTCTGTGTTCCCTCATCTGACTCAACCATTAATGTGCTGGAGTGTCCACTCCTGCGCGATGCCACGATGCGGTCAGCATTATTCCAGGCACTGAAACTTGAAACCTTCTGTTTAGTGTTACAGCCTATGATACCCATTTAGTATTACCACTCTGGCTTACCTGCAAATTGTAGCTTGTGTGTTCATGTTGGCTTAAACTTTGTTATTGGAGGTTTCACTTGGTTTCAGGAGACAAGAAGACTGAGCTGAGTAAACAGTGAAATGCAGTAAATCTATGAAGCAGTGGTTGCTGAGAGATTTTACTGAGAAGTGAGAATTTCTTTTATTATAGTGTACCTTTTTGCCATAATAGCCAAGGCCACAATGAATAGAAATACTCTTCTCAATAAACTATTATCATTATGAAACCATTAGACCTTATTTTACATTTTTTAAAAAACATGGTTTCATGTATCTGACGCACATAATACTGCAGATCCAACTGAACATTTAAAGAAAAAGTTAGACATTTTTGGAATAGGCTTATCGACTTTTTGCCTTGAGTTAGAGGAAAAAATTGATATGACTCTTGTCTGTTTGCTAAATATGAAGCTTCTGCTTGCATCCATACCTTAGCTTAGCATTAAGACTGGAAGCAGAGGGAAACAGCTAGCCTGGCTATGTCAAAAAGTAACAAAATCTTCCTAACAGCAACTCTAAAGCTCCCATATTTACTGCCAAGCTGTTTTCCCATTTCCAGTCTTTAGCTAAGCTAACCAGCAGCTGGCAATGACATTAGCTTCATGTTAGGGTACAAACAAGACATTGGTGTTTATTTTCTCATGAAACTCTCAATAAGAAAGCGAAAAAGTATATTTACATCTCATCTATATAATAGATGAGGTAGAAAAATAAATACAGGAATACAGAACGTCCAAGAACTACGTCCAAGTACTGTACATCTGACACTAGAGGAACCAGTGTGGTCCAGCTTTTGATTCTAGGTCAGAGGAGATCAAAGCCTCTCCCCATCATTTCATGCTTCCATCAATCTTCCAATCTCTGTGCGTCTTCGCTGGCATTTCCTCGTACCACAGAGCTCTCTGTGTCTGTCAAAACGCTGTTTGTTTCTGCTCAGTGATGGATCTGAACAAGATTCTGTTTGTGTCCAGAGGGAAACAATTAGTTCACTGTTTGTGTATGTGTGTGTGTGTGTGCGCTTGCGTGCTTGACTTGGTGGGTGTGTGTACCAACGTGAGAAGAGCAGGCGTTCAAGGCCGTCGCTATACAAATTCATCAACCAACCATTTGTTAGAGCTGAGACAGGACCAAACAAGATATAAAGGAAAAAAACGGTGAATAGAGACATTTGAGATTAATGTGAGAGAAA